>JARHVA010001661.1:0-132500 GCA_037957365.1 Torreya grandis | reverse complement strand
TGCTTAGTGAAGAAAGGATGAGTAGGATTATGTTTACTAATAATTAAATCATTATCATTAAGAGTAGGTTGATACCTATGCTAATATATTTGTCAATATGGATTCATGTAGAGTATAAAGCTTAATTCTTAGGTCTAACAAATAATAAATATGTATAATTTAATTTTTTATTTAACAATGAAATGCTAAGAATAAATTAACTATTTAAAAATGATTTAGATATATATAAATATACATATTTTAAGGTGAAATATATAATCTAAAATGATCCAAAAATAATAAATTTACAATAGATATTCAAATATATCTTGGATCTAATTTTTTTGTTGATTGTGCAAACTAAATGAGGATGGAAACTACATTAAAATACTTAATAGTCATAATTGAAGGCAATAATTCAAATTTTGTTAATATTGGTCAACTGTATGGTCTTGTTTTTTTACTATGGTTGTCTCTTGGTTGACTATATAACTAACTTTATGATCTAGGTACATATGCCTATCTGTGAGGGTTGACTATTTTACTATATGTACTATTTTTTAGTGCAAAAGACCTATAAAACAAAAACATTAGCTCCTGAAAAATAAACCAAATATAAATCAAATAAAAAATGTGAAATAATTTAAGGAGAATACTTTATCTATCCTTAGAAAACCTCCACTTAATATGAGTTCTACTTACATATCTTAAAAGGGCCTCAAGCCGATGAAGTTTTCCCTCCTAGATGATTATTCGAATCTTGAATTTGTTATATGAATGAGACTTGATAGATTGAATTGATTGCTTGAAAATGAGAACCCTTTATCTATAATAAATCAAATTTAGACTTTTCCTATTAATATTATAATGTAGTAGAATTGAAATTCAAAACATTAGTGATATTTTTTTCAATGTGTATTAGAATTTTCATGATTTATAGATGTGTTTGGAGAGGCATTGTTGTGATTATATAAAATAATATTTTGAATATTTCTAATAAAAAATCTTGATAAAATCATGGGAGGGTTAAAATTAAAATTATCAAATTTAAAAATTTATCATTAGAGCATGGGGTAAAAGGCCACACTAGTGGACAAGGTCACGCGAGTGGACAAGGCCATGCTAGTAGACAAGTCTATAGTGCAACCCTATCTGAACTAGCATATTCCTATACTAAAATGATATAGATTGATATAAATGATATAACATTAGTCTATAATAATAATAAGGATTTATAGATTGTGCTCTACTTAGTTTTAAGATAGTGTTTATAGTGTTAAATGCTATTATAGATATTTTAAGGTAACATAATGGTGAATAGGCCAAGTTGAATAAGGATGTCAAGATTAAACATTTTCAATAAATTAATGATTAAATTTGAGTATCTAAATTTATCCCCACTTTACTCTATTGAGGAAATGAAATGAAATTTATTTATTAAATGACATTCAAACCTTAGCCTATATACACACTTTATGTTTTGATACAAATGTTGATTGTGCACAATCCCTTAATGTGAAACTTTTAATAGTGCCTCTAAAATTAGTTATTATCCATAATTTAAATTTAAAATCTAATAATTTAAATTTTATATTTGAAAAGAGATCAATTAAACTATACACTTGATATAGTATGTAATCTAATTTCCATATAATCTAAAAGTGGAGAAGTGCTTCACTCTTTGTTGAGGAATTTGGAGAAATGTTAAACCTATGGTGAATTGAGAGTGATAAAGAATCATTTTTTAAACTAGTGAAAGTCCTTGAGTTTGAAATATTATTTTCTCCAAATCTCACTTGAATGTGTGGATCAATCTATAAAATAATTTAAAGGGTGAAGCTCCCAAATGTGACTCTCTACATATAAAAAATGCAACCATAAATATTGAGTGTCACTAGACTCTAAGGTGGCCCACTTACAACATTAATATGCATCACACAATTGTAGATGGATATATATTATATTTGAAACTTTGTACCTTTAAAAATTTTAATCTTGATAAATTAAGATATTTTCAGTTTCCATGTAGAAACATAAACATGAATGAATAACATTCCCCATGTGCCTCTATTATACATATATTAAATTCTAATTAAACTTGTAAATTTTAAATGTAAGTGTTTTTTATCATTAATATGCATCATTCATACATGAATATATATTTAATTTAAAGTAGGAATTAGTACACATATATATCACATGCCCCCATAATTTAATTTTTTTGAATCACACTATAATTTTGAAAATTGTATAATTACATAAATCTAAAATTTGATCATTAGGACTTGAATTATCAATAAATTCCTATTCCCCCCCCACCCCATTTGATATTAGGGACATATCCTATAAGTTACTTACCTAAAAATAAGAATTATATAATATGTAAAATTTATGATAATGTAGTATCACTTGAGATTTTTTATGTAATGCATCTTAGTATATAATATAGTGTGTAATGGAATATGAAACATGTTATATAAAGATATGTAATTGAAGCAAATAAACATAATCTATATGATATGTATCATGTAACAATGTTAAAAGTGATAGGTAAAATAAATTATATGAATCATGGAACCATAATAACAAGTAATGAACAAACAAGCAAAGTAACCATCATTTCATTAAATCTAGACATATGCCTAAGAATATGGACTTATAGTATCACCATTTATGGTTTTAAAATTTATGAAATTTGATTTCAATATTATTATTAATAATTTTTAACTAGTGTGATATTGGATTCCAATATTGTTATTATTAGTTTTTAAATTCTGTGATTGTAGATTCCAATATATTTATTATTGGTTCTAAGCATTTTGATATTATATTCTAATGTTTCTATTATTGGATTATAACTAGTATGAAATTAGGATCCAATTATATCCTAATTATTAATAATCACATAATTATCCATATATTTTCTAATACCATGTAATTATAGCTGTCATACTAACACCCCCATTTAGAAAATTAACTAAATATACAAAAATATTAATAAAGACAACTTAATAATTTTTAATTCAACTAAAAAAAACATTAAAAGTAACTTAGTTTCAAAACACCTTTTCATCAAAATTTGAGATAGAAATATCCACACTTATATTTTATTCTATCACAACCATTTGATTGTCAAAACCCTAAATGTTTCCATAATCCATAAGGATGTATCACACAAAATTCAATTGAAGATTTTACAGATCATTTACATCATGAAAAATGATGGGAGGAGGAAATTGAGAGGGTCAGAGAGGTGAAATGATTACCCATGCCTTGTCCCTCCTCCTGCAAACTCCAATAAAACCTCTATGAACCCTCTTGCCATGGATGATAGGAGGAATCATATTTTTAATATAGAGATAATTTCATTGAGGATTAAAATCCTATAAGGATTCGCCATGTGTGTAGGAGATTTCCACTAATTTTTGATCTATTTAAAAATTATGAATTATTTGTATTTTTTTTAAATATTTTTTTATAGGTTTATACACCATGTACAATGAAAATAAAAATTATATAACAATAAGTCCGATAGGAGTAAACTCATCCACTATGTTCTAAGCCCATAATTTTATTCCTTTATATTTTATAGTCATTTTAGTTTAACAAAAAAAAATAAAAAACATTATTAACAATAACAACCTTTATTTAAATGTATCTCAATTGTACATGAAAAATAAAATAGTTGTATGAGATGTACATGATTGTTTCTCAATGGATCAAAAACTTTTCAACGTATTTTACATGGAATAAAGTTTCCATATCATCCTTTTTTTTCCTTTCCCCTATAGTGCTCAAGAAACATAAATAGGGTTGGCATTTTTCATGGGATTATGGTTCTTTTTTACACTTGAGGAATTGATTCAAACTTCACCAAATAATTTCAACCATTAATAAAAAAACCATCTATTTTATTTCATCCCCTTGTCTCACCATGTTTGAAATGAAAGACAATAATAAAATATTTAAAAAAAATAATTTGAATTAAACTAGATAAGCATGGTCAAGTTAATATTTGAAATAGACCTACTCTAGGATAGGCCAAACCTGAGAACTATGAAATAAAGTCAATTAAATTTTTTGAGACTCCATGACTTGAGATATTGAAAAAAATGACAAATAAATTAATGAAAAATAATTTTATGAAATAAATAATTCAAGGTGATCCTTGGGTATCCAATGTTTTTCTTTCCCATTAACATCCTTCTAAATGCATTACTGATAAATAATTTATTGAAATAAATCTCTATTTTATATTCATATTAAATAATGGTATAATGATTTAAAGTCTTCATGGAGTGCGGTTTTTAATAAACCCACACCATTTGTCAAGATGATAACACACATTAATTTATGATCTTCAATATTTTTGCCAAGTAAATTAACATTTATTACCATATTCAAGTAGTTTAAGGTATAACTTAATGGCCCTATGTCCTTTATCAGGTATATTAGTTAATTTTCCTTTCCATTTTTTATTTTGTTTCCATGCCTAGATGATACGATTAATACCAATATCTTGTTTACTTTCATCTTATTCATTCCATGTTTTATTTGGCCTCGAATAATCCTAATATAATTTTGCACCTTCTTCTCTCCGTAAAAGTTTCCAATATTGAATTCTCACCTTTTTAGAGACATTTTATCCTTTTGGCTTAAGGTAAATATCCCCATCTACCTTCCCATGCATATATTTTAATACTCATGTTTTATTCATACTAAAACCATTTGTCCCACATACACATTTCTTAATGGATTGAATGATTCTTTAGGTCTTTCACAAATAAGCCCACCATAAATATTGATATTACTTAGGATATTTTGATTAATGTAGTCTTACCTATGAAAATTGTATCTCAAGTTAATATTTAGTTGTATACATCTTTTTCTTGGATCATTTTAAAAAAAAAACAAGCATCTGACATCCTATTACAATTTACAAATGGTCTATCCAACGTATATAAAACATTTTACCAATATGTTATATTTTGAATCCAATATTATCTACCTTCACCTAATGAATTATTTCACCAATGTTAAATATATTATTTTAGTTCCTTTTTCATATCTTTCATAGTTTTTTGATCATAGGTTTCCATTTTGGAAAGTATGGCTCACCATTTTATTTTATATGCCTCATTGAGATTGGAGGAGACCATTTCAAATCCTTTATTATTTCTTTATTTTCAATCACTCGTATATCATATACAACATGGAACATAAACACCTTAGGTTTTCTAATACCCACTATATTTTGGTTTCCATACAATAAGTGTGGCTCCACAAAGGCCTTGAAGTCATACACTTCATCAATAAGGTAAGGAGTGAATGTACTTGATCCCTCTTTGCATGTTTTGTAGGTGTCCATGAGATGTGTCAATGAAAATGTGTCTAATTTTCCACAATAATATTTTTAATATAAAAAAATTCACATCTATATCCTCATGAGAGTTTCCCAATAGAAGGAAGCTTACATACACAATGTTGAATAACCTTCTTATTATTAACATAGATTCAAATGCAAATAGGGTAGATTCTTCTTATCACTCGAAGAATTATCTAGTTCCAAGTAGAGGATTAGTGTCTATTATTTGTATGAAGTATTTTTACTACTAACAATAATTTCCTTAGAATGGACAAATTTATCTTTATACCATTTACATATTTCATGCACTTTATGTGGTTATAATGAAACATGCAATGGATGTTTTGATGATCCACTACTATTATATAATAGATCTCCATATTCCTCAATAACCACTTATTTGAGATTCTTGACACATAAATCCAATGATGTGAATGCGTAACTTTATCCATGTTTAAAAAATAATATTCCAAAGTGGATAAAACCCTTAGTCTTGTGTCCATGTGTGAGAATATCAGTCAAAGTAATTGGGAGATTCATAACATTACTTATTAAGCTAGATTTCTTACACATAATTGGTATGGAATTTATCATTTCATCCATTTTATCATGCATAATTCTTAATAATCCTTAATGTTTTTCCTTCGATTGAAATATATGGGAATAGTAATGTGTACAAAATCTTTAAAGGTATTCATTATGTCATTTTTTATTCCTCTCATGTTTTGAGAGTGGGTTTTCACATGTGGTGGATATAAGTTTATTGTAAAATTTTATACACTCATCACACTCAGAAAAGAAAGGTATAATGTTGGAGTTTAGTTATGACACAAGAGGAAGGTTCAAAAAATTGATCTCCTAGTTACACTTATTTTGCATTAAATTTTTGGTATACGATGTAAAAAGTAGTATTTGAAGAACTTTAATTCCATCAGGTCCTATAGAATGAGTCAAATATGGAGAAATATATGAATTTGTCTCATTGATTCTCAATATGAAAAAAATTATATGCCAATATTTGACATTTATTTCTCTTTCCCACATTTATCATTTACTACATACCTACCACCATTATTTGATTAGATTTATGATTATAGAAGGGGATCCTTTGGTACCCATAATATTTTTAATGTTAATTTTGATAAAAATATATCCCATTAAATTTCATTTTATGTACCTTCATATATTCCACACCCACATTAAATATGGCATTTGTTATTAATGCATCTAACAGAAATTTATCTCTCTCCTCTTCATTTAAGGCTTTAATTTTTCATTACAAAAATTTGGCTAAAGTAATATGAATTTTTTTAGACAATTTTATTTGCATCAATGATATTACACATTTGTCACTTCATCCAAAAACATTAACTATTTTTTATTCTCATCAAGTTTTCCATATGATGAACTGGGTAGAGTGGCATTCATTTTTTGACTTTTTAAAGCATTGTAGGGTCTTATGATCACTTTTTTCAAATGATTTTATTTTTTTATTTGATTAGGTAAAATACCTCATTTTATAGGGACCAAGAACTAGAGTATACACAAAGTGTAATAAAGTATAACAAGCCCTATAGGCTAAGATCCAAAAAGCAAAGTAACAAAACAAATAAATAACTATCATAAAAGAGGACAAAAAATGGAAATTAAAAGGAGAAATTACTCTGAGAGGGAGGATTCCTCCTTGAGTACCTTAGTAGCCTCAATCTCCTTCACCTACTCAGGCAGTCTATTTTTGGTGATTCTAGCCTAGGTTCTGTTGCTGAAGCCTTCAACAACCTCCTTTGGCATTATCATTCTAGATTTTTTCCATGGATGTTCCTTCTTAGGGGTCTTATTGGAGGGGTATTTTAGGGGGAGATTTGGGGTAATAATCTCTACCTCTTAGGTAACTTTCTTCTAGAGAGTGCCTTTAGCCTTTGCTAGGTGTGAAAAATATTGAATCATTTTAGAGGCCTCCTTATTAATGGAATTCTATTCCTAGATCAAACCTACCAAACACATCCTTACCTCATGTAATTTATTATTAAACCCTTCTAGTTGATCCTTGTTTATTTTATTCACCTTTGATAGGGGGACTTACCTTTACTCACTACCTCCATAGAATTACCTTCCTCTAGCATAAGGGGTTTAGGCTTGATAATAGTGAATTTAAGGGGGAGATCCCTAATATAGCTCTTATATATATGGCTTATAGAGGAAAAGATAGGAAATAAGTGGTGGGAGCCTAAGGTAGGGTCTTTTTTGAAGGAGTCCTCCTCTATGGAAGACACCTTTGGTGGGATATATTTACCCTGAAGGGTCTCACTATGTTTTACCACTACAATAATGAGGCCCTGGTGGATGACTATTTTGACTTCATTAATATAGTATGTGAGTGTTATACATTCTAGGTATTTTAGAAGGAAATATGGTAGGATAATTTTTAATCCTTTAAAGTGATTTGACAAAATGAAATTATGTAAGAATATGAGAGTATACTTACCTTTGAGGGTGATATACTTCATTATCTACAAACAAAATTTAGTCTAGTATCATGGAATATCTATGCACAAGAAACCCTTTTTATCCATTTTAATGATCTCATTAGTTATAAAACACATCTACATGAGTTTAAATTTTTTTTACTAGTCCTTTAATGCTTTAGCCCCTTCACATGGCATTCCCATAACTTTGCCTATCAAATCCTAGGTTACAAAAATTCTTATACCTCTTATTTTCACTATTCACTTGTTCCACACCACCATAAATTCTTTTGAAATGTATACATCATGACCAATGACCCTCTACATGAATTTGGTAAGACCCCCTATTCCTATCTTCCTCTAAACATTTTTAAGGCTCCTGACCTCCGAATAGGATGTCGATTCTAGTATGTCCCTATTGCCTCCCATGTTGTTCTTGATAGTGGACTAGAAGATTTAATGAAAAATGGAAATCACCTAGCCCTGGTAGTATTTATAACCAATGGCTTAAAAAAACTTAAAGTGTAAGTTTCCCCCACCCTTTTTTATTAACTCTTGATGTGGTGATATGATGGTAGAGTATAATTTTTGAATGCCCTCACTTTGGTTATAAAATCTGTGTATGACTGCTACATCATCATCCTTATAGTAATGTCTTTATTTTGAGTTACTAACATGCCACTTTTATGGATGTGAAACCCAAAGTGATAGGTAGATAAAAGAGAGAGGCCAACTCTAATGTTATCAAGTAATTATACCACCCTATTCTCCTTGTGGTAAGTATGAACTATGGATGAATGTGCCATTTCTATCAAACTCTTCTTGGCATCATCTATGAAGAATTTAATTGTGTGGAAAGGGGTGGGTTTGCCATATAAAATAGTTAGGATATTAAGGGAGTCCCCTTCAATTATTATTCTACCCACCTTGATTCTGGAAGCAACCTTAATGCTCCAGAGTGTCACCTTGACTTTAGCCGCATGGTTAGTCTAAATTCCTAGGAGGCCTATGTATGCAACAATCAAAATCCCTACTAAAATTATTATGACTCTTCCCCTACTAGTAAGACCTAGATTTCCTTTCAAATCCCCATAAAAATTTGAGCTTAACTCAGTCCTCAGGTGGTGGCTTCCACTTAACATGTTTATGCAACAAGTCTTTAGAAGGAGATCTAATTTTCTATACCACCTCCCATTCTCTTAAGATAAATTATTCAGAAGTGGATCCCATTTTTTTTTTAGGGGGGAAAGACCTATAAGTTTTATTTATGTCTTGACAAAGATGGAGGAATATTTATTTTGGTTAGTGTTTTTTTTTTAGAGTAAACCATCATTTTAGGCTTTTCAAACAACCCATAACTAGTGAGGAAGGGATAGAGACCAAAGGAAGGAAAGGATGAGAGGTTACATGGAGGCTTCCATTACCTAATGAGATCAAGGATGTTGTCTATTTTAACTCAACATATGTTTAATTTATTCAAAATCCAATCAAGTATGCACAAACTAAAAGGGAAAGAAAGGAACAAATGGTGGACTAATCTTCTGCTTCCCTATAAAGTGGGAATCTTCTAGGTACAATGAGTCCTCTTTCTACCAAATTATTCATAGTTAAAATATCATATTTAGTAGCCATCAAAAAGATGAAATTAACCTTAGGATTGAGTTTTTTAATCTATAATTCTTTCTAGTATTCCCATTCATCTTCTAAACCTAGGTCAATATCATGTCTAGAAGAGACCAAGTACTACCCACTATCTTCAATCACCCATAAAAAATGGTCTTCCTTAGGAAAAATGGGAATGTGAATTTAACTAATGGAATGATTTTGATTTTAAACCACTTGGGAATATTTAGAATTATATTCTTATATGGGAAGGACTTTCCAAGATTTTTATCCATAAATCTCATCCCAATTATTTTTACCTTAGTACTCCATCTCTCCTTCAAGCCTGAACATAAATTATCCCAATATTTCAAATGATTTTAATTATTGGAATTAAATAAAATATATATACCAACTAGGGTTATAAATATTATAATTCATCCCACATGTTTACCTAAACCTCTTCTAGGACATCTTTGAATCTTACATCCATGGGAGAACTATCTATGTTGGCTAATATCCAATCAACCCATTATATGAGGGATCCTTCAAATATGGGTCATACTTTACAAGGAGGGTTTAATAATATATCTATATGTAAATCAAATTTATTAACATGAAATCCTTTAATTTGAATAATTCCTCCTTCAAGTACATTTTTTATCATTCCCTTTGCAACATATTTCTTTGAAGATGAGCAAAAATGGATTAATTTGACACCAAAAACTTTGAACTTAAAATTGTGTCCACCACCACTTACAAAGGATGGACCATCATAATTATCACTCCTTTTTACCATTAGGTTGATTCTTATTTCATAAAAAATATTATTTTAATTAGCATTGCTATTAATTTCTTGGGTTGTATCTAGTTTGAGACTTTATAACAATAATTTACCACATTTTTTTATTATTACCCAAAAATTTAGAGGTATTAACCTCTCTTCACAATTTTTATTTTTTATTAGATTAGGTAAATAATTTTGGTTTTACAAGGACCATCAACCATCAATTTTAAATAATAAAATAATACCTAAAGTCAAGAAACTAAGCCACTATGGGCTACAGAATGTGGAATTCCATCAACAAAAATAACAATAAACTAGTAAATATGATATATCAAAAATAAATCGAATAAATTAACACTAAAAAGCATATGACGACAATAACATAAATAGAGGGCTCTCCTAAGATCACCTTCTCTTTTACTTTCAACACTTCATGCATCTTCCTTATGTAGGTTTACTTGCTCATACCTTATTGAGGGACCTATTTGGTTTTATTTTAAGGGGTCTTTTCAGCCTTTGTTATTGGTATAAGTTCTTCAATATCCTTTAGGTAATTTTACTAGATAGTTTCCTTCTTAATTAGATGAATTTAAGTTTCCTTCCCCTTATCCAAATCTTATTTTATCAGTCTGTCTCATGTTTTAAATCATTCCAATCCTTCATAATATTAGACATGTCCCTTCCCATATCCATAAGTTTCACTTCGAATGCTCCAAGATTTCTTCTATGATCCCAATTTGGATCCTCAAGATTGCATACCTTTTTTTATCTTGTTTCCTTCTTCCTCCTACCAAGAAATGGCCATAATATTCAGTTTTTTCATAGAGGATGGGGTTATGGTTTCCAAATGTTTGCTAGGGAATTTAGTGGGGATTTTGGCTAAGAGGGAGATGAGAAAGGAAATAGTAGGGGATGGGAGTCCTTACTCCATTTTTGTAAGCCAAAAATCCTCATAATGGTATTCTAATGGAAGGTAAGGGATGTGTTTTCCATGCAGGGGTTATTTATATTAGAAAATTAAGAAGATCAATCCTTAAAGGATAATATAATTATTGCTACTAATCTAATAGGCTGGGACCATACTTTTTAGATATTTGAGAAGGTAGTAATGTAGACTAATTTTATTCCCTTGAAAGTGATTGAGAAATAAAAGTGGTGAAAAAATATAAGGGTAAACTTAATTTCAAG
This sequence comes from Torreya grandis, assembly GCA_037957365.1. Taxonomy (NCBI): domain Eukaryota; kingdom Viridiplantae; phylum Streptophyta; class Pinopsida; order Cupressales; family Taxaceae; genus Torreya; species Torreya grandis. The sequence continues at coordinate 121,114 of JARHVA010001661.1, read as the reverse complement.
ATTCAAATACTTCATTATTTTCAAGCATATTTTTGGCCAATGACAAGGGAGGTCCTACCTTAGAAAGCCTTCTTCTCATTCTCAGAATTTCATTAGCGTGTTATAACTTTTGAATCAACTCTATTTTTTTGCTTTTATCCTTGAAGGATTTTTATCCATCACATCTCATTCTAGTAATCTCCACTATCCATCATTAAATAAAAATAATCTTGATGCCTCTCATTCTAACCATTCTCTGATTCCCCAAAGTGAATTCCTTTGATGACTATTCATTTTGCCTTGAAATTCATTGCATAAAATCTATAATTCCACCCTTATGCATTTATTTCCATACATTTTTTTTCCTAAACCTTTGTGTAAGAGAATGATTCTAATTGGTCTTTATCTCCTCTCATTTTCTTATTGGATGAGTTATTGCAATTTTGTGTGAGAATTCTTATATTATTCTCCTCAAAATTTAGCTTTTGAAAATGACCAATTTTAAAATTCCTATCACTTTTAGTGTTATGACTAAGCATGTTAGAATCATTACAAAGGAAAGGGTGAATTCTTCACATGCCCAAGTATGCATTTCTTATGTGTGACCAGTTCATAGAGCTTGTTGACATGATGTTTGAATCATTATTAATTAAGTCTAATAAATGGTCTAGGAGACTATGGGCTCTCTCCCATGTGACTAACATGGAAGCTTCCACACTAAATTTTTCCAAGTAGTCCATAATTAAATTTCCTTCATGAAAAACATGTTGGATAGAGGCTTCTCCAAATGCCATTTATTTGGGTCTAAGAACCAAATTGTTTACAACAAAATCAATTCTATGTCTAGGCCCTTTATTGATGGTCCTTTTAGTGTCATCACTATAATCTCCATTTATTTCCATGATAGTAATATCATCCTTTAATTGACTATATATGTGATCACTATGAATTGTTGGAATTGATAACTTTATGTTCTTTGATAATTCCCTCTCTTCTGAAGCAATGAAATATCCTATATTATTGACCTTTTCCAAAGTTTCAAATTCATCAACTGGAAAGGGTAACTTTACTTCTCCATCCAATACCATGTTAACACCAACAACAAAAAATCTTATCCCCAAATATCTAAAATGTAGTTTCCTCCCTCTTGGATAAACTCTTCCCTCTAAAACATTGGTGCCTTTTGAAAACAAATCCATATGGTCATCCTCTCCAAATTCAAAAGACATTGATGTTATAGTAAACAAATAAAAAATGTGAGTTAAAATCAACTCAATAAAACCATATAAAATCATAAATAAATTAAAAATTAAGCATCAATGTGAGATAAAAACAAATATGTAAATTATATTAATATAAATGTAATATAGTGCTTGATTTCACTTATTATCTATATAATATATAATATTTTATATTATTAATCAATCAAAGTGATCATTTCACTTATTATTATAACATATATAAAGTTTGGCTTGAAAATGTGTTAGAATATTCTTTATCATGTTGTTATAGATTTTTCCAAATTCTTTTTCATGATTGCATCAAATTTTTATTACTAATATATTATTGTTAACATATATTAAAAAATAAAATAAATCAAATATTTAAAAAAAAATCCCTACCAAAATTTTCCACCAATAAAAATCTACCATTACATGGCAGTAGGACCAAGCTTAGAAATCAATTTTTTTTTAATTAGTACCTATCAATGCACGGTATTAGTTTCAATTGAGAAAATACATTTTTTGGTTGTAGCCAATGATAATCCGAAACAAGATATATCACTTTAATAATTATAAATTTTAGATCCTAAAAATTAAAGAATATTCCTCTACATGTTCTCATAGAATATTCCATTTCTATTAATATAATAATTATAATAATTTAATGCTTTAATAAATTTGAAATCCTTATTTAAAGTTTCACCAAGTTGAAAAAATATATAATGTCACATCATTTATTTTTTATAATCTTTTTTAAATATAAATATCAACTCACAAAGTACTTTTATACATAATAACCCTGCATGAATCCACATGTCATAAAAATTTACAAGTATATAAATTAAATTTAATGATATTTAAATTTAATGATATGATTGAGTTTCCATATTTTATGTCAAATCCAAACAATTCCATAAATAGAAAATTATCTTTGCTTTCATGTTTCACAGTCATAATTTAATAATAATAATTAAAATAAGTCGCATATTTTTGGGAATCAAATGATATACAACCCTAATTTTATATAAGTAATGATTATTTGTGATTTTGGCTCTAAAATACCTAAAATAAACTCACTCATTTAATTATATTTTTGATAGAAAAATTAAATTATTTAAACAATTAAATTGTTTACATGTATTAAATAGTCTATATCATCACATAAAAGTGTGATTTTGGATTATTTTAAATGTTATTCTTCATTTAAATCCTTCTATCTTTATACAAATTAATTATAAAATTATCAGTAATATATATATATCCCCTAGATTATATAAATATTTCAATTTGGCATTTAATTCATGTAAAATAAATTGTATTAAATATCAATAGATGATCATAGAATATTTTACTAAGAGCATATTTTACAATAATTTTTATTAAATATTATGAATAAATATTATATGTGTATCATTATTTAGGGAGGGGATATAATTTAATTTCGTGATGGATGTCTATATGTGGACAAATTTAGCATTATACCAAATTTGTGGCGTGTTCTCCCATTCATGCGTAGATGTTTTTCAATCCCTTTATTCTAGTATAATTGGTTCTTTATTCCCTTCTTGTTACATAGTCTTTTGGCTCAAAATATAGAAGTTGTTTGGTTAGGATTTGAAGCTATATATTATGGATCCTTTCTTTTACATTAAAGCATCCACTAGAGAAATGAAAATTTGGGGTGAAGTGACTAACCATAGGTTGAATGTCATATTATAGACACCTTGTGGTTTAATATATAATGACATCAATGGGATTGTAAGTGCAGCCTTAATGCACTATACAACTCAATTCAAGGTAAATTTGGGGGTGGTTTCTATTTTCACAAGAAATTTGATTCATAGTATGAGTGACAAGCAGGCTACATGTTTGGTGGTGGTCAAATTTATGCACCTTAATTGTGAACATGGTCTGGTACAAGCATTGGAAGGTTTTTTATTGGATTCTCCCTCTCATTTGTATTTTCTAAGATAGATAAATGGGGATTCATTCCCATTTGTGTGTTTAGATAATTAGAGATTTGATTTATGAATTTGGCTGAGTTTTTTGGCCACCTATAGAAGTTTGGATGGGATAAAAATATAAAATTAGAATTTATTTCTTTTTTTAAACCTAGATGATCTCATAACTTTTTTACCTCTACTGTTAAATATCCTCCACTCCTTCACTTTAACAATGATAATGAAGGCTATGAATTTATTGGTTATAAAGTGTGAGGTTACCTTTCATATAAATTCTTCCTTGGTAAGAGATTGGTTTGGTTTATGTTCCTCCATTTTTACTAGTCACAAGGGTTCATTGTCTAAGTGAAAGAGAATTTTTGGTGTTTTAGTCGTGGACCTTAGGTTTGATTTAATATTTATGGTTTTTATAATTATCCTAATGTGATGGGTGGTGGTGTTAGTATCCTTTATAGTAGATTACATGGTGTTGGATATTGGGACTCAAATATTGAAGTTGGAGTTGGCTTTGATCTATTTGACACTGGTCCTCCCTCTTTATATGAAAGCATTAATTTTATGGATTGGAGTTGGTTTTTCCTATGTATATTGATGTAGTCAGGGTTTTAGGATCTTTTAAATGTGCATTTCATGGTCTAATTTGTTTTGTATAATTAACTGAGTTTTTATGTATGTATAGATCTCATTTGTTTATCTTTTTGTAGATCTAAACTTTATTTTATAATCATGGTGTTATCTTATTTTTGGGATTCTTTAGTTGTATTCCCTAGCTTTGGGATGTTCTTTGGTTATTTTTGAGCTAAAGAGATGGTTTGGTTTTGGATTGTGTTATCTCTCCATGTTCCCATCCATTTTTTAAATATTTATTCTTATATATGGACAAGTGACTCTCAACCCTAATTATCAATCCAAAAAAAAATATTATGATAATATATATTATTGTCATCAAAAAATTAGGAATCTATTTTTCCCAATATTTTCACTAATGAAATGAAATGAAATGGTTTTAATTATGTCCACTAAACCAAACATTCTATTAGATTACCAATTTCTCCAACTACTTTAGTATTCCCAAGATTACACCACTTAAATATAGCTTTCTACAAACTGAAAAATGATGTGTTGGTCCTTCCTTTTAATTAATAAAGTCATAATTTTTTTTATTGATGTTTATAACATCCCTAATTCATTACATAAGAGCTATATAGGGTAGAGATGTTATCTTAAATATTGTATTATCTCTATCATTATACACACTTAGTGTAAAATATTATTTTTGGCTCTCACAAATTAAGGGGTGTTTGGTGTCAAAAGTCAATCAAATAAACTAATAGTTATCAGAACTTATTATTTCCTAATAGACTCAATTTTTTGATTAGATAAATTAATGGTTTTAGGAACTCTTCAATTGTTGATGGAATAAATTTTACCAATTATATAATTGAAGTAATTATAAGAACTAAGTCAATATGCGACCAACATCATTTCACCAAATCAGCTAATGAGGTTACTAGAAATTAAGTCAGTTATGACATTTCCAAGTTTTAACAATTTTCAAGTTATGGGGTATTTAGGTCTTAACACTTCATAGTACTTTGATTTTTATAGTATTCATAGTTTTTACAAATATAACACTTCTTGATATTTTTTGGGTTAGATCATTTTGGTCTTCATAGTTTGAATTTGAGAATTCATCACCATTTGAATTTTCATATCCTTCATAGTTAGTTAATTTATTTATCTTTCATAATTTATTTAGTGAGCCCTCCATGGAAAAATTATTGGATACATACAATTACAAAAACTGAGATCACGAAAAGTGGAAAACATTAAGCTCTTCATAGTTAGGTTAACTCATTATATTTTGAATAGAAAATATGTGGCATAAATATAATGGAGTGGCAAAAAATCAAAATTTGGCCCCAGGTTAGAAAAAATTATTAATTGCATTCTTCCTAAAAGGTTTGCATAGACTCTAAGGCCATTTAAAATTGATGTCCCAATTTTAAAATGATAAATATTTTAATTTATCAACACTCTAAGGGATTTAAACATCCTTTCAAATACATCAAATATCAAATCACATAAGCAAATATATTATAATCCATTGAACACATTTTAAGAGTTTGAGAACAATAAAGATAATTTACTTTGATTGAATTTGTAAATGTAAAAACACTACATAAATACTAAATCTTCCAAATGATCATCATTTAAAAATCAATGAGATTTCTAATTTTAATCTAAAAACACAAGTTAATGCATATTAAAATTTTGAAAAATGAAGGAAGAACAAGATGGAAGTTATAAACCTATTTCTCTTCACCTATGATACTTCTTAAATATTCATGGGTTCTATTTTAGACTGATTCATTAGCTCATGCATTTCCTCCCTGTTCAACTATATATGAGATAGTTCATAGAGAAAAGTTTGTAAAGGAGGGATAGATCCACAATTATTAAGGTAATTAATTTTTAGATAATTTATTGGCTATGCAAAATACTAGTTTGCACCTTGAAATAGTGAAACATGAGGTATTTTTTGTCTTTATCTATTTTTCAATATATTATGTATTATCATAGATAAAAGGGTGTCATGGTATAAAATAAACAAGTAATCCACATAAATTTCATATTGATAATGAACTTATGATCCTACTATATGCTTCATGATCCCAATGTCATGTTTAATCATGTTATAGAATTAGACTTACTTTAAACATATGACATAAGAGAGGTATTAATGGAATGACTTGATAACGCTAACCATTGGACCAAAAAAAGAATACATCAGTAAAACATCTATCAAATTATTAGACCTAATGTGAGATTAGGTATGGCCCTAATGAATCATTTTTTCCAAACCAACAACATTTCATATGGACAAGGTTTAAGTGCATTTATTTTCTATGATTATTGATGACAATCATGTCCCTATGCAAGGATACATTATATATCTAAATCTAATTCAGATAATCCTTTAAGTACAAAATAGGGATGCCTTTTTCATTATTTCTTACCTCATGGATGCTACACATGTCAAAATTTATTTTCCTTATTACCCTAAAAGGACTTGTAATTCAATGAAGATAGTTCATATGACCTTCTTTAAGTTTTACATTCATAAATTCATAAATCATATGGAGTATATTTGTAATTACTTTTACCCACTAATATATTGATCCATCAATGAGAATCCCATGCCTAACATTTTAAAAAAATCATCAAGACAATTTCAATCATTGGATATAACTGGTTGTATCCCACTTACATAGTCATTAGGATAGAGGGTTTACTATAAGGACCATTTTAACTCTTTTATTATGTTAATAAAAAAATTACAATCAATAAATTTTTTATCAAATAGTCTAATGTATTAGGGGAAAATGTAAGGAGAAGAAACAAGTTCCCTAATCTCATCTCCTCAGGATTTTTAGGAAAGAACAAGTAATTTCTCAACTTATGCCAAGCTTTCTCACACAAAAACTATAACAAATTAGCTAATCATATTGTGATGATATGTGATCCAAAGGGGAGAGTACTTGACTATTTAAATATATTGAAAGGAAATGCCACTATTTATTATCATCGTCACCCACATCCAAATGATTAGGTGTTAATTAATTCTATAGATAGTAATTTAGTACAAGAGAAAATGAAAATATTAGGGGTCAAGCAACCAATGTAATAGTCACATCGTTATTAGGAAAATTTAAATAAAATTTACCAATTTAGAAGGGTCAAAACAATTGCCTCTTCATCTTAAGGTGTAATATTCTCCTATTATTAAACTTATTCATAAATGAAGTCATATTCATACTATTGATGTTGAACTAGTGTATTTAGGGGTAGTCAAATTCATGTTAGTGTTCCCTTAGTTGATGTAGACACTATTGATGAGCTCATAGAATAAATTTTATTGATTCATGTTAGGACTACCAGTGATTGATTTAAAGTTATAGTAATCATTTATGTTTTCCTTTACACCTATGTAATGGAAACAATGTCAATTAATGTTCATATTGCTTCCCATGTTTATGTTATACCTAATTATACTATGATAAATATTTTAAATCTTATAATGTTCATATGAATAAGATCCATATAATTACCAAGTTTTACACTAATTATAATACCTCCAAAACTAGTATTCTTATAGCTGATGTAGGTTTTGTTGAACTTGATTAATCTCCTAAAGGCCCAACAAAATCATCCCTTATTTCCATGGCTACCATTTATGTTATGGGTGTTTCAACCTCACATTAGTTTCATCAAAAAACATGTTTTATTTGTCACTAGGATATTTAGCTATCTATATCTTGTGCTAATGGAATTATTATTGTACCAAGCTCATCAAAAGGCAAATAGAAACTTGTTGAATCCTAGAATTAAAAGTAGTAATGCAAGCATATTAATTTTGTCTCTTCCATACTTACATCCATTTATGTCACTCCATCCTCATCCCTTCCATCCTTTAATTCAATGTACCCTACTTATGCCATTTCCCTTCCCTTCACCATGTCCATTACTCCAATTACCATTGTTCCATCATCCACTTTATCTGTAGTTATTATGTATTCAAAAGGATAAGACTATATTGGTTAATTATAAGCTACCCAAGTAGATAAATATTATTGGATGATTATTGATGAACCCTAAATGAGGATTGAATTTAAAAAATCCAACAACACCATGAAGAGGTAACTAGAATAAAGGTAATCATGTTAGGTAAAGCTCTAGTTTAGCATGACTTTGAAGATAAATTATTATTTTTTACTAAGAATAAAAATGATGGAGGTGAATAACACCTTGAATTTAGATAATAAACTTCTTGATTTATCTTGGATTCTAGTGAAGTAGCATCCACCATGGTCAAAAAGATGGAGTAGGAGTTTAAAAGGATTGAAACTCAAACCAGGACCTTAGCACCACATGAACTTGCTTAGAAGTTAGAATAAGCCCTTAGATCACTGTATGGTTTATTGATACAAATCTTGGAAGCAAGAATACAAGGTGAGTGATTGATTCAAAATATTAAAACATATTTTAGAACAATCATTCCGATAAGATGTAGGATAAATGCTTTGACAAAGGTAATTAAGGAAAATTCTTATCTATTATGAATATTATGACCATTAAGGATGTAGGCTTGGCTCAAAGTTTTTTTTATCATGATGAGAGTTTCTATACTATACTAGAATAGAGATATGGCTACTATAAGATCACATAGGATAGTGGGAGAAGACAATAGTTTGGAATTATTCCATAAGGCTAGAATTACAAACTTATTTTCCAAAAATAGACATATTATTATGCATGAGATATTTGATGCTCAGTTAGATAGTTTCATGAGGGATTTAACGTTATTGTATGATTTATTTTCCTTGTATTTTCTTGTATTTTTCCTACTTAAATATTCCATGTCATTTGGATTGCCTACATTTTTGGATAGTCTTACTTAGGTGTGAAGTCATAGGAGTTTCTATTGACCTGCCATATGTCATAACAATTATCTTATGCCTCATTCATTTTTGGGATTACTTTGTTGACCAACTATTATTAGACTAATTTGAATGTATTGAGTTAGATCCATAAACTTTGTTATATGTAAATTAGTCTTGATTTATTTATAATTTGTAGCAATATGTGTTTGCCTAGATTTGGCCTTCATGTAAATCATGTCTCACATCAATTTCAGTGCACTTCCATGAACCAAAAAATCTATGGTGTCCTTGATATGGTATCAAAGCCACATTGGTATCACTAGTGTCTAGTTTATTATTGCAATTAGTTTTGAATTTGAGATTAATTCCTTTTGTAATAATTTTTTTTGGTTATTATCGTATTGTTATTTATTGGTTTGGTTGTGGTTCTGGTTATTTGTCAAGAGAAATCCATTTGTATTTTTACAAGGAGGTTTAAATGACTCTTTTTTAGAGTTTCTCAACTCTGTGAAGGACATCCACGATCCTCCTAGCATCCTATAGACTAGTAGAAAAATAAGACCACATTTTTTGCTCTATGGTAGAAGTTTGGTGCCCCATAATCTCTATTTCAAGCCTAAAATAGAGTATAAAGGCACCTTGACTAGTTACAGACCCTTGGACAAAGTTGTTTTGGCCTCTACATATAGTCTTAGATATGTGAGATGCATTTTTGAAGGCTTTGACTATAAAAACATCCCTTCATCCATGTTTTTATACCTAATTTCATAAAAACTATGTTTTTTCTATCTATAGGTCTCTAGTGGTTTCTCACAACCTTCCTTAACCTCCCAACAACATATTGTTTCATCTTTAGACCTATATTTATCCTTTGGTGGTGCCTAAAATCAGATAAACTACTAGCAAAAGGAAACTAGGGTTTGGGTGCTTCATTTTGGCACTCCTCTTTAGTGGGCCCACTTAAAATCTAATGTGATATTTTAAACTTATATTTTTTAATTTATTTCTCATTTGATTTATATTTTTATTCTAAAATTAGTCTTTATGATTTTATTAATTAAGTCAATTTTGAGAAATTAGCTTTAAAGTCAATTTAGAGGGTTTTAAAGCCTTGTATCTCCACTTGAGGAAGAAAAAAGGTGAGGCCTTGGTTAGAAAGAGTCCAATTACCAATCAAAATCAAAACCTCTACATTTTACACTTTGAGCCAATTCTAAAAACTAGTTGGAAGGCTAGGTATCCCCTTAGCATCAAGTGCATTTTAATCATTGTGAAATTTTTATTAAAAATGGGCTATTGATGGGAATTTGTTTTGTTAATATCTTGTAAACATTAGCTCAAAATTTATAATCATCTTTTTAAAAAGTGTTTATTTTTTTTATTTATGAAATATTTAGCCTACTTACATTTTAAAACATACTAAAATATAAAGTGCCAAATTTGGGGTGGGGGGGTCGGGGGGTGGGGGGGGGAGGACTACCTAACCTAGTTTCAGGGGGGTGTATTATGGTTTGAGATTTTGCTTTGTTATTATCTTCTTTATGCACATTTGATTTATAAATCAACAAAAATAACACATTAATATTAATTTTACAATATATCTTATCATTAATAATGCACTCACACCCTTCAACTACCAGGAATGGAAAGGTAAGATTACAATGGTTCTTAGGAGTAAAAGGTTATTTCGCATAACTATGGGGGTAGAAATTGAGCCCAAAGCTGAGGTAGATAAGATAAAATAGTTTAATAAATGTGATAAATCCTTTTTAATGTTATGTATTTTAGTGTTGGTATAACTCTTATTTCACATAGAGTCAGTTGAATCTCCTAATGAAGCATGGGACACCCTAGAAAACTTGTCTGGAAAAGTCGACACCATGAGGGGTCATGATATAGAGATTGAGATAATTAGTCTAATCCCTAGTAACTTTGACACATTATAATACTTATTCAATAATATTAAGTCACTTATATTGTAGTTAAAAGAATGTGTAACCTAGTAGAAAGATGAGTAGTTAGTTCTTTCTGTGCTTACAAATTTGGGACCTGATTACTCTGTATTTGTCTCTAGCTTTTATGCTACCAAGAGAGCCATAGGAGCTAATTGTAAAGTTCCATCCTTAGATGACTTCATTATATATTAAACTAAGGAATAGGATAAGTTGATCTAGATGAGAACTGTTAAATCTTCTAAACTTTTAACCCTTATTATCAAGAATAGGAAATAGAAAGCCTCTAGCAACAAGGATAAGAAATAGAAGAGTAAGGATCTAGAGAAGAAGAAAGAACAAAAAACCACTATAAAAATGACACTAAAATTTCCTCCTCTAAAGGGAAAACTAAGAGAGAGAAGGTTAAGTGCTCCTGTTACAATAGGAATGTGCATGATGAGCATAAATGTATGAATAAATAGACAGACCACCTTACACATTTCTTGGAGAAGAATAATATAGGGGTATTTGAGTCCATAAAACAATCTTAATTGGTCAAATAATTCTCTAAGATAAAGGAAAAATGGAAATATAAACCTAAGGGAAAATCCTTAGTTGTATTGGCTTCCACATCTACTTCATCTTGGGTTATAGACTTTGGTGCTTCACACCATATGGGTTCGTCAAAAGTTGAGTTTCCCAAATTAGATCCTGATAGCATGTCTTCTATCACTTTCGGTGATGACACTCTAGCATTATTTGTAGGGAGAGGGTCTATTAAAGTTGAAGGTGAAAAATTTACAAATGTTTTAAGTGTACCTTCACTCTCATCTAATCCCCTTTCAGTGTATTATATTACCCATATAAGGTAGGTCATGAGAGTCAAGTTCACACTAGATTCCATTGAGATTAGAGAGATAAATAGTGACACTAGAGTTACATTAGGGAATACTAATCACCATTCTAGGCTATACCCCTTCTCCCACTTTACTCTAGATGTTTCTCTTACCACATTACTTACCCATTCAGGTGGATTTAGTAGGCTATGGCATGAGTGATTTGGCCATCTTAACTACTTCTATCTTGAACAGTTGAGTTAGTAGGATATGGTTACTAGCTTACCTAAAGTTAAATTTTCTAAGGGAATTTTTGAGTGTTGTGCCCTTGGAAAACATCTTGAAGAGAAATTTGACAAAGGAAAAGCTAGGAGAACTTGAGTACCTCTTGCATTGATTCATAGTGATGTCATAGGACAATTTCCCCATCCTTATTTTACCAAGGCTAGATGCATCCTCACCTTCATTGATGAATTTATAGATACACATGGGTTTACTTTCTCAGACAAAAGTATGAAGTGTTATATAATTTTTGAGACTTCAAGGCTCTTACTGAGAAGCAATTTGGAAAGTGCATCAAAATCTTTCAAATCAAAAATGAGGGGATAACATCAACCATATATTTGAGTAGTTTTATATCATATAGGGGATTTATCTTTAGTAAATAATATCATACACTCTTAAACAAAATGTTGTATTAGAATGCAAGAATCAGTCCTTGAAGGAGATGGCAAACTATATGATTTAATCTAGATCATTAGCTTTATATTTCTATGAAGAGGCCATCAATTATGCATGTTACATTTAGAAATAGGTTCCTCATAAATATTTAAAGGGTATCACTCCTTTTGAAGGTTGGCATAATAGGAAATTAAAGGTGTAACATTTTAGGGTCTTTAAATCACTAGTGATGGCACACATTCCCAAAAAGAAATGTAAGGCTATGGGGTTCAATCCAAACCTTGCATATTTATTAGGTATCTAGATAGGGTCAAGGGTTATAGGTTTCTCAACCCTATAACTCATCATTTGTTCATACAGAGGTGTTAGGTTTTAGGAGAGTCTCATTATATATTTACTAGATACTTTTCCATCTACATTGGTTTCACTTAATTTGGATGAGTAGTCTGAAGATTTAGACTATTCACAATAGGTTCTTGAGATAGAGGTTTCTTCTTCTAATAGTGAGTCTAAAAATGACTCTGGTAATGAATAGAGTGATGGGGTGTCATCCTCATCCACTTTTATACATGCATTATAGGATGAGGATTTAGTACTTGACTCACCCATTTAGGCCCTCTTTGGGCTAGGCAAACACTTTAGAGTGCAAGCACATGGGTAAGGGATCCAAATGATGATATATGTACTTATGCAAAATTTTAGAGTGGACCACATGACTTCTTTAATTTTATACTAATCTATATACTTTTAGAGAGGCATCAAACATACCTAGGTGGGATAGAGCCATGGATGAGTAATATGATTCATTGATTAGAAATCACACTTGGGATTTAACTTCACTTCCTAAGGGAAGGAAGATGGTTTATTGTCATTAGATATATCAGACCAAGTATGCTATAAATGGATCTATTGACAAGTACAAGGCTAGATTGGTAGCTAAAGTTTTTTCATAGGTAGACAACATTGACTACTCAAAGACCTTTGCACTAGTAGCCAGTATGAATTCAATTAGAATCATACTTATAGTAGCCACTACACATGGTTGGAGTGTGCATTAGATGGACATGAAGAGTGCATTTCATCATGGAGACCTTGAGGAAGAGATATACATAGAATAACCACCTAGATTTTTTTGGGATTCTTCTTTAGTGTGAAGACTTAGGAAATCTATTTATGGCCTCAAATGGGGCTCTCAATCTTGGTATGTCAGAATGGATTCCTTACTTATTATTTTAGGTTTTACCTAATACCACTCAAACCCTAATGTGTACTTCTTGTGATGGGATAATTCATTGTTGATACTAGTTTTGTATGTTGATGACCTTTTGATCACTAGATTTTTTCTTTGACTATCTCAATAGTGAAGAAAACTCTTCAAGATAGATTCTCCATGACTAACTTGGGCATACTACACTACTGCTTTGGCATTGAGATCGCTCAGATTGATTCATGGATTTCACTTATATAGCCCAAGTATTCTCTTTATCTTTTGGCATGATTTCACAAGGTTGACTATAATATATCAATGACTCCATTCCTATCTAAATTCAAGCTTGAGGTTGATTATTCCACTCCATTGGTCGATGCTACCTTGTATTGACAACTTGTTGGCAACCTTATCTACTTGACTTAGAGTAGACACAACATCTCTTATGTCATTGGTATTATTTCAAGATTCATGTAAGAACCCCATGATCTACACTGGAGAGAAACCAAAATGATCTTGAACTACATTTAGGGTACACATAGGTATGGGATACACTATAGGGTTGGTTCATATTTTGACTTGGTTGACTACATAGATTCAGATTGGGCTGGTGACACTGAGTGTCATAAGTCCTCTTTAGGTTCTATTTTATGATTGGTTTTAGGCCATATCAGTTAGTCGATCAAGAAGAAGAATGATATTTCTCTATCCTCCATAGAAGTAGAGTATAGGGGAGTTGTTAACATAGATGTTGAGGTTATTTGGCTTTAGGGGATTCTTTTTGAGTTTGGTAACCAGATCAAGAAGCCTATAAAAATATTTTGTGACAACCAAAAAACCATTCAGATCAATAAGAATTTGGTCCTTCATTAGAGGACAAAACACATTAGAACTCACATACACTTCATTTGGGAGTTGATTCATGAGCAGGTCACTGACATAGTATTTTGCCAATCTTTAGAGTAGGTTACTAATAGCTTCACTAAACCCTTCACTAGGAGAAAATTCATTCATCTATGAGCTCTTCTTAGGATGCAATCCACTTAGACAACTTCATCATCTTCAAGGGGACTTCTAGCCTCTTCTCTTCTTCATTTCATTATTTTTGGGGAATGTTTTTCCCACTAGGTTTTCTCTTCTCTATGTATGAGGGATTACATTGTACATGGGTACTTGATTAATCTTAGTTTTTGGGACCCATTTTTTTATCGCCCACCTAATCTATGCTTATGGGGGGTGTTAGTGTAGGATTTATTTTCCTTGCATTTTCTTGTATTATTCCCACTCGAATATTTCATGTCTTTTAGATTTCCTACATTTATGGTAGTCTTTCTTAGGTGTGCTTTCATAGGAGTTTATATTGACTTTTCATATGTTATAGTGGTTATCTTATGCCTCATTCATTATGGGGGTTACTCTATTGACTGAATATTATTAGACTAGGGAGTTACACTCTATTTTGAGGAATCTTTAACCATCTTTCATGGAGGATTTACATCTACTCCTATTTTTACTTGTAATTTGTACAGATTAACTAATTTGAATGTATTGAGTTGGAGACATTAACTTTGTTATGTGCAAATTATTTGCGATTTATTTTTAATTTGTAGTTGTATGTGTTTGCCTAGATCTGGCCTTCATGAAAATCATGTCTCAAATCAATTTTGGTGTACTTTGATGAACCAGTAAATTTATGACATCCTTGATATTTAAGGGATAGAGATGTGTAAGCTAAGGATAGTGGCAGTGATAAGGTAGTTGAGTTAGTATCTAATGACAATTATAATATTGAAAGGGTATCTTCATTGAATAAAATTCTAGGATAAATTAAAAATTCATGTAATATTTATAAGGTATATAATGATGTTATAGTTCCCATTGTGTCATTAGATAAGATCAATGATGGATTTAATGCATGAAAAGTGATGTTTAAAAAACATCAGCTAACAACATCTTATCCTCCATCTACTTCCACTTAGTAAGCATCCCCTAGTTATAAATCACAACCTAAACAAAATCTTACTAGAGTTTGAGCTAAAGTGACTATTAAAATTGAGACTAGTTGAAGAAAATGAGTTATATTTATTTGTAGACATGTTTTTAAGAAGTTAAATAAAATTAAATGTAAGTAATTTTGTATTAAAAAAATCATGGAATGCCTATTGGCGTGGCTATGTCCATTTTGTAATCTATTTGAAATATTTAGACCCATTATTTATACTTGTTGGATCTAATCCACATCAACAATCAATTTTTATAATATTTATCTTAGAATGAAACCATTGATATATGTTTATCCATATAATATTAACTTGAAAATATTACTCTACTCATTGTTCTATTAATTCAAGGATAATGATAAAAAAATTAAAATTTATGAATAGACTACGTTTCACTAGATAAGATGAGTAAAGTTGTGAAAATAAGTTAATGAGAAATATATATTCTTTATTAGCCTTTATCTTGATATTTTGTTTATTGGTTATTGAGTTATATGAATTAAATTTTGGTTATTGAGTTATAATTGTGGTAGATTTATTTTATGCATTTCAAAACCATAGAGTATTGGGTTTATATTAAACCATGTTTTGTATTTAAATCAATTATAGGTTTCTAGACTTATTTACTACAATTTTTGTGGCTTAGGGAGAAGAATGGCAAAAGGGAACCCAATAAATTATCTTAAATGAGTTTTGTAACTTGGTAAAAAAATGGTTTTTGGTTTGTAGAAAATTTCAATATCTTTATTTCCATGCACAATTTTAATCAAAAGGAATTAGGTCATTATGGAAATATTGAGAAGGGAATTAGGTTTTCTTTTGCTATGATTTTAGGTTGACTTCACAATTTGGTGATAGGAATATTTTTTCATGTAATTACCATGCCTAAAATAGGGTTATGAAATACAATTTAATAACAAGAGTAGAATATCATGCATTAATAAATTAAAGTTTCACTATGGTGAACTCACAAAGTTTTAAGATAACTTCTAGGTCATCTAAAACATAGAGCAAGAGAGGAAATAGAATAAAAATAATGAAGAGAAAATAATGGGGGATGGATAATGTGAAAAATATAATTTACAAGAAGGGGAGAGGCTAACTAACCCTATGTTCAAATTATATCCATTGCAATTACCAAGCAAGTAAAGTTTTAAGTTTGATAATAGAAATATGTATGGGTTTTTGCTTGTATCATTTACAAACCAAGTTCTCATTTAGAAGAAAAATATGTTGAATATTTTCTTACTTGGTTAGTATATAATCCATTTTAATTTATATGTTGGTAGATATTTGTGAAAAAATTAGGGATTAATGTCTATAGACCTAGGGACAGAACTCGGTTCCATCAACAAGCCTACAAAAATGATATTGGATCCATTTTAAAGAACCAAATATATAATGGATTTCAAACTACCTTTATGAAATATATTCACTTCAAAAAAATTACATGTTTATGAAATATAAAAAAAGGGATGGTGTTTTTTTTAGTGAAAAATTCTTCTTGGATTTATGATAAACACGAGTCTTCAAATTGATTTCAGTGTTTTGAAACCTAGGCAAAATCTCATTTAATTAAAAGTTATGGATTATAAAATAACTAAGGATGTTCTTGTTGATTAAGGAGTTATTCAAGTATTAAGGGATTAAATAAGTTATTACCTATAGGAGTATACCTTGAATATAAATTATAGTTTCATTCATTGTGTAAGTAGTTATCTAGAACTATATTTATCTTTACACAATTAGTAATGCATATTTAATTATAGAACTTTGTATATACCTATGTGATATGAGTGTGAGTTTTAAAGAGTGAATTAAAATTATGTATTGGTATTTTTTTTTTTTAGAACTTGTTGTATATGTAGATATATATTTGAAATGGAATAATATAATCTCTATATGTATTTATGAATAAATGACCATTTAATGGTATGCTAAGTTAATTTTGTTAATTTCATATATACATTTACAACCTGTATTTGTTCTTACTTTTTAACAAAATATCTTTCATATGTTTTCATGCCTTATGATGGATTGTACTTAAGTTATCATTTTTTTAACAAGACATAAATGTACGCATGCACACACACATGACCATGTGTAATACGAGAGCAAACTATATACCTTGTTAACTTGACTAGGCTTAGAGAATTATATACTAGTGAGTACATATATATTTGTGTTTTAACCTAACACACTCACCCTTTTTTTAAATTCTAATAGGGACCCACTATTGGATTGAATATCTTTATTTTAGGTCTTGTGAGCCAAAAGTCTATGACATGGAGGTTGAAAAGCTTAAACCTGAGGTTATTTTAAATCTTATAGTATGTTTCAAAGTTATAAGAGAATCAAATTTGTTCATAATCCATATTATATGATTTAATTTTTTGGCCTTATATTTTTTTAATTCATTACTTATGAACATGTTTGATTTGTGATTGAATGACTAATCAGGTTAATGTGTTATGATTGTATTTGGTTTTTTCCTATGTTTTGTCTTAAATAAATTATTTCATGCTTAAATGTTTCCTAATACATCCTAATCTCATATAATCATGCCACATGACATCATTCTACTCACCTAGTTTTTGATGTCAATATAGTTCATCATACAAAATATCCTAGGAAAGGAGAGTAGTGAAATCCATCCATGTGTCACCATCCCACTCACCTAGAAGTGACATCAATATAATTATTGATAAAAAAATATCCTAGGCAAGAAAATTAGTGAGATTCATCCATGTGTCATCATCCCACTCACCCAAAGGTGATGTCAACAAAATTATTCATACATAATATCTTAGGAAAGTGAAACAATGTGAACCATCAACATTTCATCATATCTCTCACCCAATAGTGATTTTAGCATGATTATTTGTATGAATTATGTTATTCAAGTGGATCATTGAGATCCATCCATGTGTCATCATCCCACTAACCCACAGCCAAAGGAATAAATTAGAGTAGGCCATAGCTCTTATGAGTGGAGTAGTGATATGTAGACACATGTCCCTCAACCATATAAGAAAATAACAAAGACATGAATGCCAAGCTTGAAATTGTGGAGAGGAGACATCTACCACATTGTATTGACTAAATAACTAGGAGCAAGAAAAAGAAACCACACGATAATAAAATCCTTAGAAATCTATGTTTTGAAATTCAAATTGAAAGAATAGATAGGGAATTAAGTAAAAGTCATTGTTACCATTAATTCATAGGAATTGGCAAATTAATACATTAAATTTTCAATTCTAACACCTATAAATCAATATAGTTTTAATTACCATATTTAATCTAATCACATTGCCTTCTAGATATCAATTGCAAACTATTAATATGGAGATCTATTATGACTAAGAGTTTACATAATTTTCAAAGAACAAGAATTTAAAAAAAAGAGTTTCAATGGTTTATTCATCTCACACTCCACCTCCTTATACATATTAAATTATTATATCAACTTATAACACTGATATAACATTTGATTTAGTAACTTTGAATCATTATTTCAAATATTAATCTACTATTTGGGATGAGTTTGAAGCAATCAAGCCATACAAGGTTGAGGACCATTTATAAATTTTCACACAAATGTATAAGGATGACTTACTAGTAATAAAAAAAATTGTCTACATAATTCTACAACCAAATAATAGGTAGTGCCTTGCATGGACCTATTATTTGATCTATTTGAGAATGGTAAAATATCTAGGAAAATATTACACTTCAGACATAACAAGTCAATAATAACATACATAAGTAGAAATAATTTTGAAAGATACTATAGGATCCATGTTATATAAATTAACTATAGGTAGGATATGGTAAATTCATGCCTCCTTTCCAATAACATCAACACCAAGTTGTAAGAATGGGTTGGCAACCTAAATAGATTTATAGTTTAGGGCCCTATATTTTCCATCCCTACCATCATATTTAAACTAGGGGTAATAATTTCCATTAACATACTAAATAAAATATATGGTTTCTCAACAATTTCTTATGTCAATGAGATATGGTTCCTATTATTAGACATTATTCTAACCTCTAACAAAGTCATAGATATGGGAGATATTATTATCTCTAATTTGAATTTATGAATCATAAATCTAAGAAGCTTATCAGATGATAAATTTTACATGATGTCCTTTATAGTAGATGTTATGACTACAAATTTACATTAAACATATGATAAACCCAAAAAACCATCTAAAAAATACCCACAAAATAAGATTTGTAATGACTTTAATGTCCTCCATGTGAACAGATTCAAAAATCAAATGAAAATGCTAATATAAAATTTTTACCCTATGGTATATCAGGCCACATATGGGAAGAATATGCATTTATTATTAGATCTTATAAATAATACTATTCAAAATATGGACAACTATTGGTTATATCATGAGTACACCATAATCAAGATAGAAGGTACTAAGACACACACTTTATACCTACATAAGATTATGCCTGATATATTAGTTGAGTATGGAATTCTTTCTCAACTATCTAATAGTGTGTACATTAAGTTATGAAGGGATAAATAATCATTTGTTTACCCAACCCATATTAATATTGGTCCAATGCAATATACAAGGTGGGAGGACTTCCAATTTATTGGAAGAATAATGACACATTATGGATTGAACTAGGCACCATTCAAGCATTGGGACCCTAAGAAAAATGTCAGGGATTATATCAATATATATGAGAGGAAATTAAAAATAAAATATGGTCATAAATTCTATAGTCATGATGGTATCTTCATGAATGTAGAAGATGATATTAAAGTATCTACTACGATGCATAGAGTCAACATGTTTATGACCATAGTAAAGAGGATACAATATGATCCCACTATCATTAAGGCATATGCTAGGAGAATTGACAATGAAAAATGGATTTCTAACCCCATTCATGTCCCACCTATTCAAGTATAATCATAAATTCAAGAACAAAATGGCCCATCTGGGGAATCATATGGTTAAGGAAGAGTTGAGACTACTCCAAGCTCCCCTACATATTTAGTTTCTACTAATTCTCCTTAACACATAATTGACATGGAGATACCCACAAGTTTAAGTGGAAAAATTGGGGTATCTTATGTATTGACTCTTCCTCCCTTGACAATAGTGTAACAAGTAAGTCTTTATGATTTCCTCTCATAATTTCATGTTGTTTCTCCTCCTTTTCTACCACCTATCATAGTAACACCACCAGTAGTAATTCCTCAGTATCTTAGGAAACCATCTTCACCACCCATGATTATTATAGTGATCACTACTCAAATTTAATTACCATATGACACCATTATATCCATTTCATTTCCCACTTCAAATTTCATAGGGTTAACCCCTATTATTTCTAAACCAATAGTTACCTATAAAAAGAAGCCCAAGTTCTAGGAGATAATAGGGAAACATGTAGAAGTCCCAAGGAAAAATAAGGATGGAAGAAAGGATAAAAAAATATTAGACCCTATTAGTGATATTGAATAATAATACAAAATATGGATAACTTAATAAGAATGGGTGTCCAAGATGGACACTGAGGAAATAGAGTCATTCAATGAGACAACTGAAATAGTTAAAGAGTATGATTAGATGACTGAATAAAATACTTAGTCCAAAGGAACTAAGGTATTAGGATAATTTTAAGAGGTTAATTAAGGATATTTTAGCTTGGTAGCCACATAGTTTGTGCCAGATTAAGAAAATGTAGAAGTGGATGTAGAATCAAAACCACAAACCTAAATATAGGGGCCATCATCAAATACACTCCCATGCACTCCACCTCAAGATAATATAGAGACAACTAAAATAACTATTTCCCCGATTATCCCCTCTCAAGTTTTAATTCCACTAATGCCTCATTATTTGAAAGATTCCTTAATTAATGATACTAAAATTACTATGATAGATACTACTCATTATTTACATTATTTGAGCCAAATGAATAAGCCTACGGTAGTTAAAATGTCATTTTTTTCCATTATGGCAAAATTTTCTACTAAGTCTCGTATTATTAGGGTTTCATATACATCATTCATATATTTATTCTAAAATATACTTATCACTCCAATGACTTTTATATTATTTGGCAGAACCAATCCCCAATCCCCCAAGACATCAGTGGGAGTAAATTTTTAAATATTGGTGTCCACTTCCATTTTTTATATAGAATCTACCCCTCCTAGGTTGTCTATACAATTGGGAATTCCCATTATCCAAGTTTCACAAATAGACTCCATTGTGGTTTTAGTTCATAGAGTATTTGGGAAGACTAAATACATCATTGATACATTAACACAAAAGTAGGTCACTAGATGAAGGAAATATATACCTCCTCTCCTTGTATTAGGGACATCTTCCCCCATTGTGATGCATCCTATAGGGAAATATCCTTATTATATTCCTATATCTTAATCACAACAAGCTAATAAATAAGTGATATTGAACATTATTTCATGGATTAAATAACTACAATAAGAATAAATAGGAAGGTAAGACCTAGTGATTGTCGAGTAACCAACATTCATATTTAATTTGATAGACAAATTAATACCTTAAGGAAGGTTAAATAAAAATTATATTAGATTGAGTTGGATTAGAGAGAATACATATTATTTATAACAAAGAGAATAAAATTAAATACCTCAAACCCATATATATATAAGGAGGATCCTTATAGTTTTTTGGACATTACTAGAGGAGTAACAAAGTAAAATTTATAAATCTATGACCAACCTTTTAATATCTCACAAGAGGAACACTATTTGGGATATAAAGGAAATTTTAGATAATGTGTAAGGGGAAATTAAAAATCTAGATGACAACATTCATTTAATAAGGTCTGTTAGGTCTACATCCCAACCTAAGTGGGGGTACATTCTTCAAATTTTCAATAAAATGAAGGATATCAATGATAAAATTCAATTTATAAGCTATTAATTTATAATTAATGTGTATACCCACTTAAATATAATAAAAAAACCAAAATATGCATGGATTGAGAACTACATTTCTACCAAGAGGTATAGATTGTTTGAATGGCATCAAGAGATTTGAACTCTAGTGCAATAATTTACACACAGAGAGAGAGAGAGAGAGAGAGAGAGAGAGAGAGAGAGAGAGAGAGAGAGAGAGAGAGAGAGAGAGAGAGAGAGAGAGAGAGAGAGAGAGAGAGAGAGAGAGAGAGAGAGAGAGAGAGAGAGAGAGAGAGAATTTTATATTTTTAAAGATATGAGATTTAGTAAGGTACTCACTCCTATTTGTAAATTAGTTTCTAAGCCCTTTTTTTATAATCTCCTAAGAGTTTTAGCCAAAAAATTTTGAGATGAAATTGAAGGCATAGTCTATAGGACCAACTAGGAAATTATGTAATTGGTGGATTTTGATAGACATAGAATTAAAATAATTGAGATGATTCATGTGGAGGTAAAATTTACATTATTTATAAATAAGAAGTTGATGGACAATATCCCATACTAATTCAAGATATCTTTGATTTATTTTGAAACTATTGATATTGAATTTCAAGCTAGTCATGCATTGGATTTACAAATGGAAGAAAAAAAGCAATAAACTTCAGAAGCATGGGAATCATTGACACCTCCTCAAAGTAATTAGTATCCAAGACAAAAAATAAGTGAAAATGTATAAATGGCCATCCTATGTGCCACTTTTTATACTCAATACTATATCTACATTAGTGAAAACATATGGTGTATCTTTAGTAACAATGTCTATTGTAGCTATAACTCAAGTTACAAAAATAGTTTCAACCACTTTAGTTTCTATAGTCGATACCTATAATTTTATTCTTCTAATGATGACACATCATCACCCCTTCAAATACCTATGTATTTTCATGATTTAGCTAAGTCAAAACTATTGTTTCTTATTTTATTTGGCATGTGTGTGTGTAGTAATTTAGTCGAGTAATTGTATTCTAGGCAACCACCATTGTACATTTATGTTTTCAATGAGAATTGAAACACTGTTCTATTTTTTAACATGTATTTTTAGACTTTGCTTGAGATATGAGGTGTTCCCATCCCAAGATTATATATACTTGTATCATACCCATCCAAAAGCAGATAATTTTAGCAATTAATTTTAATGGTAAATTCCAAGGAAATTTATGCAAGTGGTTTTGATGTGCAAATCTTGATTATTCTATAGACCTATGAATATTTAAATAAGTTGTGTCAAATTTTTATCTTAGTCTTTTGGTTGTGTATGAGTTTTATTTTCAATATAGTTATTCATATTTTGATATTGTTTATTTGAATGTCTTTTACATATTAATCATAATCTCCCTTTATAAGATGTGCTATTATAGTCTAACAATTACAACAACCTCTAATTATATGTTATTAATTTTATTATATTTTAGTACCATTTGAATATTAACTATGTTTTATTGTTGGTGTGTTTATATTGGTTTATATTAGACATTAGTTTTTACTACTTATACAACTTTTAGTTCAAGTGTTGGCTTGGAAAGGTTTCATCTTTCCTAACTCAAAGACCTTATTTTTTTACCTTACATTTCCCTCTTTTGAGTCTATTTTAATCATTCCCACCTTAGGTTAAATACATCATCAATACACCCATATCAAATATATTTAGGTTCACTTCATATTTGAACCATCCAAGGTTATTAGTTATTTTGCTCACCATTATTCCACCAACAAGTTTTTTATAAAACCCAATACCCTAAAACTCATGCCTTGGAGTGAATATTCATTCATATATCCTAAGACATTAAATGTTGTCTCTTAAATTTCCTTGGTGTGTATAAAATCCACATCAATAGGATTTTATTTGGCACTAGAATGAGGGCATGAAACATCTATTTTTCTTGAAGAAAAGCACTTAAGTTGCACTAGATATTCCAAGGAGGATAACTAGGTCTAATTATGACACTAGTCTATTTGTTTCACATTTGTAGCTCTAGAGAAGACCTAGCTCAGATAAGGATATCCTCTACATCTAAAAAATATAACACTTTCCATGCCTATGTGATGGTATATAAAGACAAATCTAAATTACCACCATTTTTGCTATTTAAATGTTCAGTAAAAACATACACAACTATTTGGTTCACTCTAGAGATTTAACCAATGTAATTCCTAAAACTATATGCAAAAATTCAGGGTTGACTCCAAATAGGTCAAAGAGAGTGGTTTATATTTGGACAAGTTCTCAATTCCACATGTTGGGGAGTTATTAAATGAGTAAATAGAACTCACTTCTGATCCAAATTTATAAAAATACATCTATATTATGGTATTTAACATTCCATAATCTTATGGCTTGCATGAGTCTATATTGGTAAAAAAACATTCAATGGGTACAAGGCCACATAATTATCGCACATGTGGCTACCTTGAAAAGGAGTGTCCAATCAGATTTGAGTGGATAAAGAACTAAAAATGAAGTAATTGATTAGAAAGTACAATGATAATAATGAGAAGTTTAACATCATATCTTCACATGTATATGTGAACACATTTACCACCAAAAAAGAGCTTCATGATCAATAATTTAAAGGTCTTTTTTAGTTATTAACTCTCTATTTTTAAAGATCTAGATTAAAATAAGGTTTAGATGTTGACATAGCCCTGACAAACCCAAATGGTAAGTAGTACTTGGATTCCTATAGGTTTTAATTTCCTTGCTCCAATAATAGGTCTAAGTATAAATCTCTATTCCTTAGTCTAAAATTTGCATTTAAACATAACATCAAGAAGTTGAAAATTTTTAGAGATTTTGATCTGGTTGTTAAATAGATCAAAAATAAATATTAGTTTGAGTTCACTTACTTAAATAATTATAAACACTAATCATGGGAATTTATTGAGTCCTTTTAAAAATTTAGCATCAAGGCCTTCCCAAGAGAAGAGAAAAAAATAACAAACTCACTAGCATCTTCAACTGCTAATCTGGCACCACTCCAAGAGTCTAAAATGTAGAATTTTTTAGTGGAACTAGTTCTTTGTCCCTGTACCCCAGATAATGTGGATATATTCCATATATTTGAATATGATTAACATATTATAAAATTCATGAGAAACTTTGTATTTTTTGAGTCCTAGTTGATTGATGAAAACAATGTTTAACCAATGTATGTTGAATATCTAAGAGAATATGGTGCCTTGCAACTGAAAGAGATCCTCATTCCTCTAGGGATGGTCTCCCTAGAGTGATATTTTGATGTAGATCCATAATCTCAAAATTAGAATTAGTTCAAATCAACTAAGTTTCATTTTATCAAAGAGAATTTGGGAATTGATTAACATCCATAGTATGTGAACATTAGCTTGAGCTACATTTAAAGTGACAAACAAAAGTTGAAAAGTCTACTAGCAAAATATAAAAATATGATCACCTAGACATATAAAGATATAAAATTCTTCAGCCCTAGAGTCATCACACATACCATCCCATTGAATCTAGAGCATAAGCTCTTCAAGAAAATATAAAGGTTTATTAATCCAATTTTGGAACCCCTCATTCAAATATAAGTATAAAAGCTAATGGATGCCAAGATTGTCTTCTCTATAAATAATTCCACTTAGCCAACCTAATACAATTAGGAAAAATAATAGATAAATCAAACTCTATGTTGATTTTAGAAACCTGAATAGAGCATAAAAAAAATAAAATTAGATGCTACCCTTATTAGATGAGGTAATTCTAATGGTAATTATATCTAATATGATGTCCTTTTTGGATGGATTCTCAGGTTATAATCAAATAATGGCAAAAGTAGAAGACTTGATGAAGACTACCTTCATGACCAAGTGGGGAACTTCTTCATACAAAAGTATGTCATTTGTCTTATTTAATTTAGGATCAACTTTATAGAGAGATATGGAATTTTCATTTGAAGGATTGATTGGTAAATGTATCATCATATACATAGATGACCTCACAATATTCTCAAAAGATATAATAATCATGTGGGCCATCTATCTAATGTATTTCATAGATGCAGGAGATATGGAGTATCACTTAATTTAAAGAAGATAATATTTAGATTTACTAAAAGGAAGCTATTAGGCCTTGTCATCACTAAATACAAGATCTCAATTGATCCATAATGGTTACAAGTCAATTCAAAATTAACACCCCCTAAATAAAAGTTATTAAAGTCTTTCATCAATAATATTAACTTTATAATAAAATTTATTTTTAACTTTACATATATTGTCAATCCATTGAATGTTATGATGAAGCAAGATGCCAAGATAGAGTGGAAAATAGAGGTTAAAAAAGATTAATTGCACATCAAAACTTCTATTGCTTAGATTCTAGATCTGATCATCTTAGACTTCAATAAATATTTTTACCTTTATTCATTGGCTTTGAAACATACTATAGTTATTATAGTTACATAGAAGGTGGATGATAATGAAAATCCCATTTCCTTCATGAGCACCAATCTAAAGGATGAAAATTTGAAATACTCTATCATAGATAAATAAATATATGCATTGATTAAATCTACAAAAATGTTTAAGCTTCATTTTCTTATAAATAAAACATAAGCCATCATCTAGACCTAGTTATCAATTTCACACTTGGACATAATTAATTGGGTGAAATAAGAAGGAAATTGATGGCCAAACTTCAAGATTTTGACCTTAAAATTAGGCTAACCAAGATGGTGAGAGGTTAAGGGATCATCTAGCTCATGACTGAGACTAATCCATGAATTTCATTAAATAGATCAATGAGACTCAAGTAGTTCATGGTGAGTAGTAAACTCAAATCATCCACTAATAACTCATAAGTACATGTCCCCTTGATCTAAACATAGAGTAGATATGAGCCCTTAGGCTTAAATAAACTCTTTATATGATCAATAAGGGAGTCCTATACAAATAGAAATATGAAGTCATCTTTTTGAGGTGTGTTTCCTTAGAATAATTTATAGATATCCTAGATAATCTAAATTTGAATATTGGAAATGGAAATCCCTTAGGATACACAAAAACTCACAAAATTTAGAGGATTGTATACTATTGGCCCATCATCTTTAAGGATGCACATAACCATTACAGGATGTGCTATGAGTTCCAAGTATTTGGAAAAAGAGAAGGGAATGTTTCCATGCCTTTATAAACAATCATTGAAGGATGCCTTTTTTCCAATGGGGTGTTGAATTTACTGGGATAATTAACCCAAAATCTTCAATAGTGCACAAGTTTATCCTAATAGCTACTGACTATTTAACCTAATATATATAATTTTTGTCCATAATAATTTTAGAGCAATCGATGTTATCAAATTTATGGAAGATAACATACTGACCAAGTTTGGTACTTTAATTTATTTGTTTTGTGATAATAACATTGATTTATAGTCTATGAAATTTATTGAGTGGGGCTAAAACAACCAAATCACCATCAAGTTATCCTTTAATTACTACCCATAAGGGAATAGAATGGCTAAATCTACCAATAAGAATCTGATGGATGCCATCAAGAAGTCAACAAAAGATAGACTAAGAGAATGGCATCTCTCATTGAAGTATGCACTATGGGTAAAATGATCAAGATATAATAAAACTTTCAAATATTTACCTTTTTAACTAATTTAGGGGAAATATCCAATCTTCTCCATTACTCTTAAAATACAAATGTACCAAATCATACAAAACTACGTGGGTGAATATGAAAGGATCTACTCTAGACGACTTGATATATTATATATGGAAGATACAATAACTAAAGCACTACATAGCTTCAAAAAACATCAAGTCATTGTCAAAATATGGTTTGACAAAAGGTCTGAGATCAAGGCCTTCATGATTTTGGACCTAGTTCTTCTATGGGATAAAAACACATGACAATAAAGGATAACATGATAAGTTCACTCCTTTGTAGATTAGGCCATATTGGATATTAAAAATCCTTGGTCATAATGCATTCCACTTTAAGGACCTCTAAGGTAATGATATTTCCTTTTCAGTCAATGAAAAAAATTGAAATATTATTTCATGGCTGATCCAAGTGGAGATGCATTTGAGTGAATATAATTGGAGGTTTAAACTAGGAGTAGATTATATTTCTTTCTTTCTAGATTAGACTTCTTACTTTATATATTTGGTTTTCTATTTTTTAAGATTAGTATTTACTATTTTCTACAGTTTCTTTGATTTATTAATTATTATGCTTTCTAGATTAGTTTTATAAATTTTAGAATGAACCCACTAATTTCCTATGCTATAACTACAAAAGACATGCCAAAAAAATGGGGGACAATACATAATAAAACAAAATTGGCATTCAATGAGATTTTATCTAGTAGTGCTAAATTTTCTAGAATTGAGGTATGTGCTATGACTGAATTACATTTTGATTAGATTGAATGAGTTTACTAGAACTTTGGACTTACTCTGATATAATCATATAAATTTTAGAAATAATTTTCATTTCCAAAAATTAATTGTAATATTACATGATAAAACCTAGATGAGAGATTCTAAACATAGAAAATGGAGATACATCGGTAGGGATGTATTGATTAAAATAATTTTTATTATACATACACCTAGATAGTGATGATTACTAACCCTTCTTATAGTTATGTTTCAAAAAAAATCATCATACAAATTTATAGAAACTGGGTGATTCAAGTAATCGATATTGGGGCTATGCGAAGCTAGATGGTAGTAGAGTTATGCTTAAATTGGAATCAAAGGTATCTCTCTTAGGGATATGGATTCCTAGTTGGAAGCATAATAATTCCCATGCTTCCCTTACTATTTGATTATAAAATATGAGATCAAAATAAAACCTATAATGTTTATTCAAGTCTTTTTTTAAACTGTCATAACTAGGAGAAAGTACTTTCACAAAATCACATACTTAAATACAAGGAATTAAAATGGTTAGTATTTTGAAAGAGGAAGTAGGAGTCTTTTTAAGGGCCTAGTTTGTTTATTTTTTTCTTATTGAGCTAAATTTTTGTTGTGATGTATTACTAAAGCTCTAAGTTCTCAAAATACTCTGGAGTATTTCCCCTTCTAATTTATAATTTTTTGTGCTCAAACAAACACCCCCCATTTTAGGAATCTAAATAGGGACCCACTATTTAATTGAATATCTTTATTCAAGGTCTTATTTTCCAAAATTATATGCCATGGAGTTTGAAAATCTTAAAATTGAATTTATTTTGAAGCTTGTAGTATGTTTCAAAGTTATAGAAGAATTGAATCTATGCATAATCAATATTATATGATTTAATTTTCACCTTCAATTTTGTTTAATTTATTACTGGTGAACATATTTAATTTATGATTAAACTATTAACTAAGTTGACATGTTATGATTTTAGTTGGTTCTTTTCTAATATTTTGTTTTGAACAAGTGATTTCATGCTTAAGTGTTTTTTTGGACATCCCAAAACTCATATAATCATGCCACACAACATCATTACACTCACTTGGATCCCAAGTAGAAAACACAAGTCACTAATTCAAGTGCAATAGTGATATTCTTCCACATTTTCTATGCATTCAAAAATGCATCATGTCTATGAATTAATCTTAGATCAGATAAGATAGATCACACCTATAATTATGATTGGGGATACACTTATTAATCAAGATCATAACCAATATGGGGATCCACTAGACCCAATTAAGGGATCACTTATATCACTTGTCACAATATATCATACTAAGAAGGGTTTCAAAGTCTACAGTCTAACACAATCACACAATAACCCTAATGGAGTCCTAAGGTTTAAAACATTCACTTAAACTAATATCAAGAAAGTAAAAATCTAATCTAGTATACACCAAAGCTTATGGCATAAAGTGGGGGTTAGGATAAATTAAAAAAGCATGTATAGGGAACTTCAATTAAATTAAGTATGAGTAACACCCT
Organism: Torreya grandis; assembly: GCA_037957365.1. NCBI lineage: Eukaryota > Viridiplantae > Streptophyta > Pinopsida > Cupressales > Taxaceae > Torreya > Torreya grandis. The sequence continues at coordinate 90,935 of JARHVA010001661.1, read as the reverse complement.
AATACATAAAATATGAAATATAGTATTATTCGATCCAACACTTATACTACTTCTATCTACTAAAAGAGAGGAGAACAAAGTTAGAATATACCTACATGAATGTGAACCCATTAAAACTTAATTCCTCCCTTGGCCAAATGGGCTTTGCAATAGGTTTTCATGGTTTGTAAGGATAACTAAGAAAGGACCAAGCATCCAAGACTTATCCACAAGACTAGATTCTCCAAATAAGAAACCTAAGCTAAGTCTCCTCAAGTATAATGGTGGTAGATAAAATTGTGAAGAAGCACGATAAAATTATAAATCTTGATTGAACATATGAATAATGACCAAAATAATATTTTTTATATAGGTGGATCATACTCTAAATCCTTCCTAAAATGTTGGTTGTATAGGTCGACCCAGTTGACCTAGTGTGTTATCAGGGACAATTTACTAGTTTTGTGGTAGGTCGGTTGAAAGGATAAAAAACTAAAAAATTCATGATTACCCCTAAAATATATTGGGTTAACCCAGTGGACCTAGTACAATTGATAGTTAAAAGGATTTTAAGACAAGAAAGGAGGAATGGAAAGAGGAGAAGACTGGAGGAATACTCGAGGGAGGATAAATATCTTAGGAAATGGTTTTGGGATCTAGTTAGATTGGTAATAATGTGTAAATAAGGGGAAAAAATCCTTTAAATCACCAAATGTCTACCCACCCCTTTCTTATTGCACCCCTTAGGACGTGCACTTAGATATTTTGAGTCTTAATGGGTTCCTACAAGATGTAAAGTGTAAGTATTTGATAAAAGTTGAAAATATTATGTGTATACATATGCCCCACTCAAAGCTCATCATGTGTCACTAAGGTGTAACAGGGGATGGTGCTTCAAGAAAGAACATGATAACACACAATGTTGATGCTAAAGAAGAATTATGATATTTTAAAAGCATAAAGTAACTAAAATTAAATGACTGAAAGAATAACTAATCTAAAAATTAAATAACTGAAAAGTAAATACAATGCATACTTTGACTTATCTTTATCATGGGATGGTAATTTTTGTTGTTGTTAGTTTTAATTTTTGAGGGCATAGATATTTATTTTGACAAACCCAAGAATACAAAACTAAAAAGTAAAAAAAACAAATGCAATAAAATCAAAGATAGTTGGTGTTATGAGGATGGGATGCACTTGGAAAAATTGGCAAGCTAGGGTGATAGGTGCTATGTTAGACCAAATGACCAAGTCAAATAATAAGATTAAATTAGGTAGCCAAATAGCCAAGGCTAATAAAGACCAAAAAACTCAAACAAGCTATCCTTAAGTAAGAAAGGAAAACTCACCAAATCAAACCAAATATACATGTTAAACAGGATGGTAAAACAAAAATAAATGGATGGGTAAAAGACAACAAAAAGGTAAAAAAATATTGATGAGTGAGCAATAACAATCCACATCTCACCCAAAAATGGAAAAAGGATTCATAAAAATGGAAAACAACATTGTTGAGTGAGAAGTAACAAGTCAACCTCACTCAACAATATAAAAAGGGTACAAACTTAGGTGTCCATAATAGTAGGATAGTAAAATCATGATAAATGGTAAAAAGAGTAAATTAAGTGTAGAATTGTAATATCATGGTGTAAATAAATAAGAATCCATAGTTGATCAAGCATGTTTTTTTATCTAAGAATAGATAAAACTAAAATAAAGTAGTGTTAGCATGCTTTTAAGAGGTGAAGAAGAATGAATTAAAGAAGAAGGGAAAATAAATTTCAAATCACAATTTGTCTATCAAGGGGGAAATGAAATGGATGGAGGGGAGAATGAAGTAAAAACTAAGGTAGATGAACTCTTTATCGAAGTCAAGACAATCAAATTAGGTTTGTCAAAACAAGTGTACTTTTGACCTTAAGGACTATGAAGAACTTCTTTTAGCAACACAAGTTTTAGGCAAACAAATGGAGTAAATAGATCATACCATGAAGGCTAAATGCATGAAAATTAAAATGAACCTAACTCCCAATTATTTGCTCCTCATTCTTTAGGACACCTTAAAGAGTTGTCAATCTACCACAAAGATTGGGTAATTGCATGAGAAAGTATGTATCACCATAGAGTTTTTTGAAATCCTCTATTCCAATATAATATTATACTACACCCCAAAGGACTTTGGATCTATGTGAAGCTGACTGTGGATTTTTAACTTCAATTGGAGATAGGAGATGTGCTTGTAATCACATCTTTTGGTGTGAATTTGAATCTTGAAATTTATATGTTTCCTTTTAGATATTATTGCCTTTTGTTTCAAATGATTTGGATTTTAAATTTATTATTGGCTTTTTCTATTCCTCCTTCATATGAATTTGGAAAACCAAACATAGGTGCTAAATATGAATTTCATTTGAATACATGGGACAAGGTTTCTAAGAGAGAGAAAATTCAAAGAGCATGGAGTCTAAGAGTCTCATAAATCAAGTTGAAATAAAAAATTTATCCTAACTTCAACCTTGTTTTATCTAATGAGGAGTGAAAAGAAATTAAAATCAAGAGGAGTGACACATGGAATAATTTAAATTATTTAAAATTTTTAAAAATGTGACAAAGGGAAAAAGAGGGATAAAATGATAATAAAGTGTGATTCATATCGTAAGAGTGAGGGAAATGGAGGAAAACATGATAACATAGATTTTTATGAAAATTCCATCTATCAAAAGAAGCAAAATCTAAAGTTGATAACAAGGATCAAGAACATGAAAAGGATGGTAATTTTATGAGGAGGGTTGGGTCTTATCCATCGTCATACAAAGAAACTCATTAAATAGAAACCCATGAGGGTGCCAACAAGAAACTGAAAGATAAAGTGAGGCAAGTAAAAGATGGTAATTTTTGTGAGGGATGGCAGGTCCTATCCATGGTCTTATAAATCAAATCATAAAAAAAAACCCAAAGGATGCCAAAATAGTATTGGAAAGAAGCAACAAGAGATAAAAATAAATAAAATATGGTGATTTTGTGAGGAATTTTGGGTCCTATCCATGGTCTTACAAAATAATTCACAAAATAGAAACCCAAGAGGTATGAAAATAGGATAAAATACAAGAAGATAAGGAAGACTATGGTACATCAAGAAACCAAAAGACCAAAGAGGGAGGACTAAAGGTTTGAAAAAGGAAGTAACTTCTACAAAGGGAAGGATCCATGCTTAATTAACCTACAAAAACTATTAGATAGATATAGATAGAAAACATGAAAAGAAGGAAATGTTTCTACATTAATGACTATATCAAGGATGAGCATGTGAAAGATAAGCCTATGTGTCTCAAAAGGTTTCTTATAGTTGAATTAGTTTGGTAGCATGTAATGGAGAACAAGAGTGGGCATCACAATATACCCCAAAGGGTAAGTGGATGTAGGGATGGGCATCACAAGATGCCCCAAAGTTTGGAATAATATGTGGGTGGGCATCAAAAGATGCCTAAAGGATAGAGAAATTTGTGGATGGGCATCGTAAAATACCCCATAATCTGAAAAGAGAAGGAAAAGACAAGAAGGAAAGAGAACCCCATATAGTGTCTAAATGGATTCAAATTTTCCAAGAAGATTCTGATAGGGGAGATGATGCTTGAGGAAAGGAAAATAATTCTAAGCAAGAAGAATGAAAAATAGAGAGTTAAATCACACATATATGGAAATCAAAAAGCTAAATTAGAAAGTAAAGAAGGCAGAAAAGAGTACAAGGTTGACTAGGTTGATCTAATAGAGAAAATAGGGCATGTAAACTATAAAATGTCGACTAGGTCAATCAATTACAATAAATAGACATAGGCAAAAGAGACAAGAGGAGATGCAAACTATACAGGGTTGATTAGGTCGATCCAATATAAAAAATAGGGCCTATAAAATATACAAGGTTGACTGAGTTGATCTAATATAGTGAATAAAGGTAGGAAAAATATGGAAAAGGAATTATAGATTGTAAAGGGTCAATTGGGTCAATCAAGTATAGTGAATAGGGGTTGGAAAAGGTATATTCCTTGTTTTGCCTATATCTTTTGTTCTACTCATTAATTTTACAAACAATAAAATGTGTTGGATTTATGATGATGTAGAGAATACAAATAGGGAAGAAATATGTGATAAAAATAATGAAATAAATGAAGAAGACGTGAACATATCTTTCAAGGGTTAGTTCACATTAGGTTCACCAAAATATATGCAATAAAAAATACATCATGTCTATGAATTAATCATAGATCAGATAAGATACATCACATCTACACTTTTGATTGGGAATACACTTTTTAAGTAGGATCATGACCAATATGGGGATTTGCTAGACCTACTTAGGGGATCACTTGTATCACTTGTGATAACATATCATGCTAAGAACAGTTCCAAAGCCTACAGTCTAACATAATCTCACAACAACCCTAATGAAGTCCTAATTTTTAAAACATTCACTTATAATAATATAAAGAAAGTAAAAAATATAATCTAGTGCACACTAAATCTTGTGGCACAAAGTGGGGGTTAGAATAAATAAAATAAACATGTATAGGGAAATTTAATTAAAGTAAGTATGAGTAACACCCTAATACATAAAATATGAAAAATAGTATTATTCGAGCCAACACTTATGATACTATTATCTACTAAAAGAGAGGAGAAAAAAGTTATAATATACTTACCTAAATGTGAATCCATCGAGACTCAATCTCTCCTTTGGACAAAGGGTCTTCATAAGAGGTTGTTCTAGTTTGTAAGGATCACTAAGAAAGGCCAAATCATCCAAGACTTATCTACAAGACTAGATTCTACAAATAAGAAACCTTAGCTAAGTCTCCTTAAGTAGAATGGTGGACGATAAGATTATGAATAAGTGTGAGCAAATAATAAATATTGATTGAAAATATGAATAATTAATAAAATGATATTGTATATATAGGTAGATCTTACCCTAAGTCCTTTCAAGAATATCGGCTATACAAGGTCAACCTAGTGTGTTTTCAAGGATAATTTACTAGGTTTATGCTAGGTTTATCAAAAGGCTAATAAATCAAGAAAGTTAAAAATACCCCTAAACTATACATGGTTGACCCAATCACCCCAGTAAAACTAATAGTAAAAAAGGAGTTTAAGACAAGAAAGGAGGAATGGAAAGAGGAAAAGATTGGAAGAATACTCAAGGGAGGAGAAATAGCTCAGGGAATGGTTTTAGGATCTGGTTGGATTGGTAATAATGTGGAAATAAGGGATCATAATCTTGCAAAGAAATAAAGGTCTATCCACCCCTTTCTAGGTGCACCCCTTAGGGCATGAAGTCAGAGAGATTGAGTCTAAATGGGTTCTTACAAGATGTAAAGCATCAATATTTGATAAAAGTTGAAAATATTATGTGTATACACATTTCATCTCCCACTCACCTAGGGTGACATCATCAAAAAAATTTAGACATAATATTTTTTGAATTTATATTAGTGAGAGCCATTAATGTGTCACTATCATAGTCACCTGGTAGTGATGTTAGTAGATTTGTTTGTATGTAATATCCTAACAAAGTAGATCAATGAGAGTTGTCCTTGTGTAGTCATCCCACTCACTTGAAGATTATGTCAACATATTTATTTGTATGGAATATATTAGGCAAGTAGAGAAGCGAGAGCCGTCCACATGTCATTATTTCACTCACTTAGTAATGACATCAGTAGCTATTCTTGTATGGATTATGTCATTATTCCACTCACCTAGTAGTGACATAAGATGCATCCATGTGTCATCATCCCACTAACCCATAACTAATGTAATAAAGTATAGTATACTATATCCTAGTTATGGGTGGAGTAGTGATAAATAGACATGTGTCCCTTAGCCACATAAGAAAATAAAAAAGATATGAATGCCAATCCCAAAAGAATAGAAAAGACACATCTACCATATTATGCCAACTAAACACCTAGGAGAAATTAAAATAAGTCACATGGAAATAAAATCCATGAAAATTAGTGTTATGAAATTCAAATGGAAAGAATAGACAAAGAATGGAGTGAAATACATTGCTACCATTAGTTATCATGAATTGGTGAATTAATACATTAAATTTTTAAGGTCAGCATATCTAAAGCAACATAGTTTGATTTTACATATTTAGTCTAATCACACTACCTTATAGATATCAATTATTAACTATGAATTTATAGCTCTATTACAACTAAGATTTTACATACTTTTCAAAAAATAGGCACTTTTAGATTATATTTTTAATGGCTTCCTCATCTGGCACTCCACCTCCTACTACATACTCAATTATAAGATAAACTAATTAAACTATTATAATATTTGATCTAGTAGCTTTGAATCATGATTTCAAATATTATTCTACTACTTGGGATGATTCAAAGTATTTAGGCCATATAAGGCTAAAGACTAGTTATTGATTTTCACACAGGATTAAGGATGACTTGTTGGCAATAAAAGTGGTTGGTCTTAATACTAAATCAAAAAAATAGGTAATTCACTACATTTACCTATTATTTTATTTATTTATGAATGTTAAAATCTATAGAAAAATATTACACTTCATACTTAGCAATATACTAGTAACATACATAAGTGAAAATGTTTTTTGAAAGATACTATAGGCTCCCTATGTTATAAATGACCTATAGGCATGATATGGTAAATTCATGGATCCTTGAAAACAAGATCAATAAGTTGTAAGAATGGGATGGAAACCTAATCAACTTTTCCTTTTAGGGCCATACTTATGTTATCCTCATTGTCATCATCATACCATAGGTAATAATTTCCATATCCCTACTAAACAAAATATATGGTTTATGTAGTTATCTAAAATGTCATTTAATGTAATGAGTCTCACTTGAGACCACCCTATCCATATCTTATCCATATACCTATCTTAGGGACTTTATATATCCTTTTCTAACTTCAATATGTGTCTATACCTTGCCAATATATATCAAGATCCACATTAAGCTATCACCTAGGTATCCCAGATCTTTTTTTACATATGTCAGTGACCTTGATAATAGCATGGTCACTTTGGTCTATAGTGTATTTTACCATTGGAAAAGTGGGTATATTTACTCATCCTCATCTTATTTTCCCCCTAACATATATTTACACTCGCCAAATCATCTTAGGGTCATCCTAAACTTATTCCATGTCTTGTCAAACATCAAAACACTATAAAAATACCACTTTGATTCATTTATCCATTAAATGGTAATTATCATGAATAAGATCAAAAATAATTATGTATATAAAGGTTATTGTACCTAATTACCCCTATTTTACATACATCCATCCACAATATCCTAGAGCTCAATTTTACCCAAGTTTCTAGTCTCAATTCACAATCAAAGCATTTAAATTAGAATTCATACTCAAGCATACTAGCATCACTATCACTTTCACCAACACTTAGGTTTAAAGGAATAAATCAATATTGATACCATTTCAAGGTATTGGTATGTAATCAAAATTCATCATATGGGGTGTTAAAGTCTCACCCAACCTACCCTAATAACACCACACTTCTTCCACTTGTGTTCATCAAAACCCTAGAAATCATGGAGGTTTAGGGTTTAATAATGAAATCAATGGAAACATAAAACATACAATTATCTAGGTCTTGATCATATAGGCAAGGGATTATTGAAATAGATCGAAGGTATGTACAAACTTTCACTACTTCACCTACACATGGTCATTAACATAACATAAATGGTGAATATTTTAGTGAGTTCTTGGAAAAGAGGGCCATGCTAATATCTAAATAGGGTTATGACACATGTTATTTTTTGACAACACTCTGAACTACTCTTGCATCACTTCTTATCTTGCCACCTGTTCATCTTAGTCATATTTTATATCTAACTACACCTTTTCTAATCCATTACTATTTATAGAATATTTAGATAAATAAATCATTATACAAATTAGTGGTTTTTGATATTTTGGTATTTTATTCCTTGATTTATTACTCCACTCTTTATAAACCATAGGGTTACATTCCATAATCATAAAAAAGATAAATCATTTGGTGAACCCAACTTGAAATAGTGTCTAGACCCTATCCTTAAATTCTCTTTGGGTTTGTATCCTTCTATTTTCTATGCTCAGTAATTAATTTCAAACTCTTAAATCTAATTCATTATTTTATTTCTTAAATCTTTCATATATTTAATTTTTTAAAGGTTCAAAATATACAACTTTTTTTTATCCTACTTCCCAACTTATAATGGTAGAATTCAATAATTGATTTGATGAGACTGAAAAGAAACAATTGAAAATTTTCATTTCTAAGCATTCATATATGTAATATGACCTTATCCATATTATTCAGAAAGATATTCTAAATTCCATTGCATGTCAATCCTCTAACCCCATATATGTTAATATTGTTACACCTATTATAAGGGTAACTCAGACTCTACAATATACTATAACTAGATACCTCTCATTAGTGGCAACACCTCCTATGGATAATACGCATCCCTCCTCTCTATATGTACAATCCCTTAGGTAATAGATCCATTATTTATAGGCCAATATGTTACATCTTGAATAATGTGACACTAGAACATCTCATGCCTTGGAATCTCATGTTATCATATATACACAATTGTCATAATATATAGTGTCAACTCCTTTGCCAACTAGATTTGTGGTACCCTAGCTTACTCTGTATGATGGTAAGGGTGACCCAGAGAATCATATATGAATTTTAACATAGCATGTTTAGACTATGTGTCTAATGATTGGATCCTAACTAAGTGTTATAGGTAAAATCACTAAGAAGGGGGGTAAATTAGTGATGCAATTAATTCAATTACAATTCCAAAACTTCAAACTCTTAACCATTCAACAAAAACACTCATAAAACATATAAACTAGTTATTACAAAGAACAAATGAAACTATGAAAGAATAACACGCATAACACATGGATTATGTGGTAAACCCTCATGGGGGATAAAACCCACTCGCAAGCCTACAAACACAAGGACTAAAGTCCTGTAAGATATCACAAACAAGATACTTTAGTGAAGCATCCACTTCATAAGGAACACCAACCCTTATGCATGAACAAGCACCCACTTGACCTTAGATGTTGAGTACCCACACAATACCTCTGATATTAATATCTCTATAACTTTTATTTACTTCCAATATAATGGATAAATATTTAATATCAACTCTATTCAACCCTTCACACTTCCTCAAGCCTTCGCACACAAGTAGTGCATCCAAAATAAACTTTTGGATCAGTCTATACTTCTTTGCTCATCCTCAAATTTCAACCCTTCAAAAACACTATTATAAAATCATAAATATGACCCTTAGGTCATACACATATTACTCAACCTACTATAATCTTAAATCCATCCACTAATCACATTCACACTTCTCTATTCTTTGATTTTCAACTCTAGAAATATTCATCTTTGTTTATGCTTTTTATAGAGCCTTCATAATCACCATCTACTTGGTTAGACATAAGACATACCTTAAACTTTAAGGATTATATAAAATTATAATAAGATAGATTTCACCTACATAGGTCATCCATATATTTGATATATCACCCCTAATCAACATCACCTTTTAATTAGGACTTAAGAAGCCCTTATAGGTCCATGGAAACCTATTCATCCTTTCAACACTTCATCGAGCAAAACTAGGAACACAAGATAACTTCAAAGCATAGAGGTACTCTCCATATTACACCTAATATTTTTTATAGTTATAAATTATGTCTCTAAGGTGTCCAAGGGTGTTGATGAGGTCTCATGTGTGTTATAACGATAATGACAAAGTGTGTTTTAATGTGCTTCAGTGTTATTACATGGTTCTTCATTATGTGATTAGATAGGTAGGTTGATGGATGTTATTTATGGTGTGTTAATGTTTCATATTCCATATAAGGTGTTATTATTTATTTTCTAAGTGAAAGGAATTCATCAGAATAGTCATATGAATGTCTAGGTTCTCCTAGTCATTTTGGTAAATTAGGCTGAGTGAGCAGATTGATGATGTCAGCATTTGCATATGTGGTAGTTTTAGAAGGATTTAGTCATATGGGTATAATAATTTTTATGAAAATATATTATTTTATAATTTTTATTTCATGATATGGTGTGTATAGAAAGTTATGGTAGTTTAAAGTTGGTCTCCCATGTAGATTTCACTAGTTTCCATACTTAGCCAAATTTGTAATATCAAGTGACCATTATACAGGGCTGCCAAATGTCAAGCCTCACTAGAGAAAATAAAATATCAATGGAACACAATTTATCACATAAATTTAATAAATAAAATATCTATGGTGAGTATTCAATCATGCAGATGAAGATCTAATAGATAGCACAAGGTTATTAAGTTAAAGGATCCTGATATTGAATGCAATGGTGACATGTGTCACAAACATGGTGAATTAGTAGTAGATCAATAATAAATATTTGATATTATTTTTTATTGTATTAATGGTTTACATTTGATCATGTAGATAAAATATTTATGGCATGCATTCAACCGTGTAGATAGATATCTATAATATGAATTGAGTCAAAAACACAAAAGGCACATAGGGCTGCCAAGTGGTGTAAGAGTATTAAATAAATGGAGATTAATAAAAGGGTACATAGATGTAATGTGGGGATTATAAGTGTCATAATATCACTAACTAAATGAATACTGATATTAGGGTACACAAAAGGCACAAGGGGCTGCCAAGTGTCACAATCTTAGAAGCCTAGATCAAAGATTAATGGCGAGAACAAAGTCAAGGCTAGGAGACTCTTGAGGAAATTGATGAAGTGAATTTGATCAATTTTTTAAGAGGAATGATATGAAGACACATGTCTGAATATTTTTCATTAAAAAATTACTATTGGAATTTGAAAATTTAAATTGACAAAGGAAAACTAGTTTGTATTATTTGATTCCTATCTTGAGCATATGGTATAATTTCTTGATAGAGTAAAAAGAAAAGTGGTAGAGGACTTTAAGGGAAATATATAAAAATTGGTTATAAGGTTTTAATATTTGTATATTTTTATTTATTGATATCCAAATTTAACGAAGGTTTTGACCATCTTTTGCAAGTGACCTGAGAAGGATGATTGAGTTTATTTTGATAGTGTTTGGATGTTTCATGATGAATTAACTATTGGAGAGTATTGTATAATGCATGAGAACCAAATGTGTGTATTTTATGGGTTTTATCAATCCATATTCGATATTAACAAATGATTATAAGTTGGCTATTTGTTTGTTCATGATGTTCTTATATACAAAGCTAATGGTTGAGTAGGTTTTGCATATGCAAAGGAGTGTATTGATGGATGTAATCACTTAAAGTTGTCTTACGTGTAATGTGGATTGGACCTATAAATTTTTAAGTGATCTTTTATTCCTAATTTTCTTGGTAAATTGATAAATGGGTGAATAGGTCTCCATGAGACCTATAATGGCTACTAAGGCCTATTTAAAAGGTGTAGAATTTTAAGGGTGACCCATAGATGATATGGTATACCTATGAGTGGTATTGAGATATGTCTTAATTTTGAGAGAATAATTATGGGTAAAGTCATATCTAATGGTTGATGAAAAATATGATAGTCATGAAGGATCTATAAAGAGTGAAATCAAAGGTGATGATTTCTAGAGTTAAGATGTGAAGGATAGAGAAGTGTGAGTGTGCCTAGTGGATGGATTAAAGAGCATAAAAGGTTGAGGATTGTGTGCATGACCTATAGTTCATAGTTATAATTTCATAATAGTGTACTCATAGGTTTGTAGAGTTAATAATCAACATAGAGAGAGTGTGTAGTGTGAGTGAAGGAAAGGTGAAGATTATATGACCTTGGTGGATGGATTAAGGATCAAAGCAATGTGAGGTATGTGTGTATGACCATTTGGTCATGCTAATGATGTTGTGATAGAGTTGTAGTTTTTATGATTTTATGTGAATAAGTGTAGAGTGATCCAAAAGGTGGGTTTGGATGCATTAAGAGGGTGTGAAGGCTAGAGAGTGTGTAGGGTTGAAAAGATATGATATTCCTTGTATTTTTAATAGATTGGTAGGCAATCAGAGATTATGAGGTGTTCTTTTCATAGGTGTTATTATGGGTGATAAACATCTAGAGAAAGAGGTGATTGTCTATCCTTAGGGGCTAGTTTTCCTTGTGAATTGGGTGCTTCACTAAAGTCTCATATTTTTAATAAATTTATAAGACAAGTAGTCCATGTGTTTTTAGCATTAAGAGTTGGTTTTATCCCCTAAGAGGGTTCCCACATAGATCTTGTGTTATGTGTGTAATCTTTCTTATCTTTCTTGTTCATTACTATAAATGATGGGCATGCTTCATAAATGCTAGTCTTATTTTGTTAAGGGTTTGAAAGATTGGAACTAAAGTTTGGATTCTCTTGCATCATTGGTTAATCCCCCATGTCAATGAATATACCTCTAAAAATTGGTATCAAATTAGGTCCTTTGGTGAAGGCTTGATATCTTTAAGGTGATCCAAGGTACAATATAGGTAGACATCAAATGAAAGGAGGTTTTTCCACTAAGATATCACCAATGTTTAATGGGTCCAATTATGATTTTTGGAGTATGAGGATGAAGACCTACATCATGTCACTAGGGTTTGACATCTGTCAATCTATTTTGGATGGTTATTCATCACCCCTTAATCCTCCAACTAGTGTTGTAGACAATAAGATGTGTGAGAGAAATTATAAGGCAATGAATGCCATCACTTGTGGTATTTTAGAGACTAAGTTAACCAAGGTAATCCATTATAAATATACCAAAGTTATATGGGAAAAATTTTAAATCATTTATGAAGGGGATTCAAAGGTCAAGTTGGCCAAGTTTTAGACTCACCAAAGATAATTTGAGAGTCTCAAGATGAAGGAAGAGGATTCATTGACATCATATCTATAGAGAGTTGATGACATTCTAAACATCATCACAGGTCTTAGAGAGGAGATTTAAGAATCTACCAATGTGAAAAATGTATTAAGGTCTCTTACCCTCAAATTTGATTCAATAGTTTCTTCTATAAAAGAGTTTCATGATCTCACAAAGATGAAGATGGATGAAATGCATGGTATTCTCATAGCCTATGATATGAGAGTAAATGAATAAACCACCAAAGAAAAAATATAATTTTAAGGTGGAAAAGAATCCAAATAAGAAGTTATAATATAATAAACTCAAGGAGGATGACATATTTGATATTAATGATGATGAACTAATTACTTTGTTTATAAGGAAATTGAAAACAAGTTCAAGCAAGTATAAGGGTAAATTACCCTTCAAATGATTTAATTATGGAGAGGTAGGACACTTTTCCAATAAGTTCCATCATAAACATAATAAGAATTATGATGAAGAGCATGGTGAAGGCCAAGATGAAGATAAAAGGACATTTAGGTCTGATAAGAACAAGAAATTATTCAAAAGGTATAATGACAAAAATAAGTATTTCAAGGACAAGATGAGTCTCTACACCAATGAATATTTTAGCTCATTAGATGAGAGTGAAGATAGTCATTTTGAGTTTGATAATGAAGATGATGGTCCTGTTGAAGATAAATTCCTCTTCATGGTTGAGGAAAGAAGCTGCTCATATCAAGAAGATTATACATGGTTTGGTGATGATTCAAATAATGATGAAGATGAGGTGGATTGTGAGACTAATTTGATAAATGCCCTTGAATATTTTAAGATTAAGAATAAGAATACAAAGAAGATGAATTCACAAATCAAGGACTATGAGGAAAAATTTAGTGTGTTTGAGGTAAGAATGAATGAAGACACCAAGGAGCATAAAGGTTTAGTCAAGCATCTTAATGGTCAATTGGAAACTATGTCTATAAACTCAAAAACTAAATAATATGAGTGCTCAAGGTATGTGATTAAAATTGAGTAATTGAAATATGAGTTAGATAAGAGATCTAGTAAGGTGAAGTCATTTGTGAGGTTTGAAAAGAGCTCAAATGATCTTGAAATTATTTTAAGTAGCCAAAATCATGCAAGTGATAGAACTGGTCTTGGATACAAAGAAGAACAAAATAATGTAACTTAAGAAAAGATGAAGACTAATGTGAAAAAGGACAATCAAACCTTGAAGATAAATCATTAGTCAAGAAATGAAGGTGTTGATAAAATGAAAAAAAAAATTATATCAGACAACTAAATGCCATGAGGTATGCAAGTTTCAATGGTTATATTACACATGTAATCAATTTTTTCATAGGGATAGAGATTGTATAATACCTAATAAGAATGACTAAAATCATCTGTCAAATATCATGAGTAAATTTGAGTGTTTTAGTTCTTATGACATAGGACACATTTCAAGATTTTATCTAAATCAAGTAGGGAAAGTTGAGTTTTCTTCAAGAAGAGTGGTTTGCTACAACTTTGAGAATATTGGTCACATGTATATGTTCTATAAATAAATGTTATTAAGTCAAAAAAAAAATTTAGGCTCCTAGAGTGCAAATAATAAGGCTAGTTAACTCATAAAAACCAAAAGTGGAAAGTGTGAGTTAGGGTGAGTCTGTAGGTCTAATTGGTCTATTTATTATGGTAGAGAATGCTATAGAGGTTGAAAAGTGCCAATAGATATCATTGTCTTCTCATGTTTTGAATGAAGAGACCAAGCTCAAGGAGAAGATAAAGGTACTATTTAAGGCAAATTCTGAGGTGTGTATGGATCCAAGTGAACATTTTGATATTGTTGAGCAAGTAACATGTAAAGAACATCAGTTATTAATGCCTAGTGATGAAGTTCTTTATTCAATTAAAAATATATGCCATGAATCTATGTTGTCTCCATGTGTTGTAAATTCAATCTTAGAAGAGAAGTATAGTTTTATAGTGTATGATCAATTTGTTTCTCTTAATCCTAAGAAGAACAATAAAAATTAGACCTATAGCTACAAGAGGATCAAGGAAGTAATAGAGGAGATGTGGGCAACTCCTAATTTCACATTATTTTAGGACATTGTGGGTTAGGGTGTCTCTATCTATGCTTCTTAGAAGACATATTTTATCTGGAGAAGCAATATTATGTGTTCAAGGTGTGTTCAAGGATTTTGATCCTAAAGATAAGAGCTTATCAATTTTTTTTCCTTAGATTGGTTGGATAAATGATAAATATTGAAGGCAAGGTTGATATGGAGTATGAAGATGTGTACAAGTGTATTATAGATGGTTTCATATTTTAGTTTAGTCAGAGAATTTTAGCTCAAAATTTGGTCTATAATTATGTATTAGTAAACTCCAAGTGTGAGAGAAGTTTCAAGTGCTAGTGTTGACTAGAAGGTGGTGAGTTGACCAAGTTTCTCTTGTAAATATAGTGTTTTTACTCATGATGGCAAGTTATATTCACTAAGGATTTGAGGTTTGAGGATAATTAATAGGTTGAAATGGCCAAATGGGTTATCAAAAATTACTTCATAGTTATTTAAAAGTGTGTGGTGTCTTCCATGGATGATGATTTTTTAAAATGAAGGGCTAATTGACAAGTAGGTTTGTGAAGGAGCTATAGTTCAAAGGTAGATTTGGATGATTATTTTTGTCATTCTTGAGAGGGAAAATGATTGTACTTCAAATATTCAATTTCAAGTCTTGAAGGTGTCTACATAGAAAGATATGGGTGTTTCAAGGTTTAAGTAGGGCTATTAGGCATCTAGGTAAGGTTAATGAAGAGAAGAGTGGGTTTTGGTAATTTTATCCACATGATAAAGGAATGTTTGTTATTAAATGAGTTTAATATTTGATTTTGTGCATATTTCCTATTTGAAGACTAGCTTGTTCATCTGTTGGTGATCACGAAGTGCCTTAAGAGAGAAGGTATGAAGGTAAGTGTGTTGTTTCATCATGGTTTTCGGTGGTTTGAAGGTGCCCAAGGGGTTACTAAGATAAAATTACTTAGGGGAGTCCCTATAAATGTTTTCAAGGTGAGTTCAAGAAGTTTCTAGTGTTCTTGTATGTCTTGTCTTCATTGAGCAGAGTATGATCAAAGAAGAGTGGCGTCATGGAGCATGCTTAAAATTTTCAAGGTAAGAAGAGATATTCAAAATGTTAGGGGGAGTTTATATAATATATAATAGGTTTTTCTTTCCTATTTTTTGTCCTTGAAGTCTTTTTTGGTCCTTAATATCAATTGGTGCCCACTTTGTCATCGTGTTAAAGGTGGAAAATGTGGTTGAAGAGAGAGAGAAAGAGTGTGAGAATATGATTTTTGATTGGTGTTGACATAAATTATAAGGGGGGATATTATTTTATAGTTTTAAATTATGTCTCCAAGGTGTAAAAGTGTGTTTATGAGGTGTCATTTGCGTTATAGTGATAATGACAAAGTTTGTTTCAATGTGCTTTAGCATTTTTTCATGGTTATTAAGTATGTGATTGGATAGGTAGGTTTATGGATGTTATTTATGGTGTGGTCATGTTTAAAATACCCTATGGGATGTTATAATTTATTTTATTTCTTATGGAAGTGAAATGAATTCATCAGAATAGTCATATGAATGTCTAGGTTCTCCTAGTCATCTTGG
This sequence comes from Torreya grandis, assembly GCA_037957365.1. NCBI lineage: Eukaryota > Viridiplantae > Streptophyta > Pinopsida > Cupressales > Taxaceae > Torreya > Torreya grandis. The sequence continues at coordinate 74,343 of JARHVA010001661.1, read as the reverse complement.
AAAATCAAGCTAAGTGAGTAGATTTATGAAATAAAAATTTACACATTTGAAAATTTCAAAAGGATTTATTCTCATATGTCTAATCCATTTTTTTACAATATATTATGGTATAAGTTTTAGGTCATGAGATGGTGTGTAGTAAAAGTTATAGCAGTGTAAAGTTAGTCTCCTAGGCAAATTTCACTAATTTCCATACTTAGCCAAATTTTCAATATCAACTAACCATTATACAAGGCTTCCAATTTTTTAAACCTAACTCAATTGGATCAATGATAAATGTCACATGGGTGATATACCAAATTAAATAAATCAAAGATCTAAGGCATGCATTCAATCATGTAGATGGAGATCTAACAACAAGCATGAGGTCAATAAGTCAAAGGATCTCATGATTGAACATGATGATGACATGTTTCATAAACACGGTGAATTAGAAATATATAAATGGCCTAAATTTGATCATATTTTTAATATATAAATAATACATTTTTTATTGTAAATACCAAAGATCAATGGCATGTGTTCAACCATGTAAATAGATATTAATAGTGTGAATCAAGTTAATAAGTCAATAAATATAGAAGGCACATGGGGTTTCCAAGTGGCATAAGAGTGTTAACTAAATTAATAATAACATTAAGGTAAATATAAGGTACACGAGGATGCCAAGTGGCATAAAAACATTAACTGAATGGAGACTGATAGCAAGGTACATAGAAGGCATGTAGGGATGCCAAGTGTCACAATCTTGAAAGCTCAGATCGAAGATTAATGGTGAGCACAAAGTCAAGGCTAGGAGACTCCAAAGGAGATCTAGAAAGTGAATTTTGTCAAGTTTATAGGAGGCATTAGATAAATACATGTGTCTAAATATTTTTCATTAAAAATGACTATTGGAATTTGAAAATTCAAATTAATAAAGGAAAATTATTCTGTATTGTTTGATTCATATCTTGAGAATATGGTAGAATTTTTTTATAGACTAAAAATAAAAGTGGTATAGGACTTAAATTTAAATCTAGGAAAAAAATTTATAATGTTTTAATATTTGTAAAATTATATTTATTAATCTCCAAAGTTGATTAAGGGTTTGACCATCTTTTGTAAGTGACCCGAGAAGGATAGTTGAGTTTGATTTGATGGTGTTTGGAGGGTTAATGATGAATTAACTATTGGAGAGTGTTTTATTTTCCATGAGGACCATATAAATGTATTTTGGGGTTTTTATCAATCCATATTTAGTATGAAAAAAATCTTAAAAGTTGATTGTTTATTCATTCATGATGTTCTTGTGTACAAGGCTAATGGTTGAATAGGTTTTGCATATGCAAAGGAGTGTAGTGATGGATGTAATAACTTTAAGGTGTATTAGGGGTAATTTGGAGTGGACATATACATTTTTAAGTGGTCTTGCATTCCTAATTTTCTCATTAAAGTGCTAAAGGGGTAAATAGGTCTCCATGAAACCTATAAGGGATACTAAGGCCTATTTGAAAGGTGTAGCTAATTAAGGGTGACCCATGGATTCTATGGTCAACCTATGAGGATCGTATTAAGACATGTATTAATTTTTATAGAATCCTTAAGGGTTAAGGCATGTCTAATGGCTGACCAAAAATATGATATTCATGATAGCTATATAAAGAGTGAAATCAAAGGTGATGGTTTCTAAAGTTGATATGCAAAGGATAGAGAAGTGTGAGTGTACCTAGTGGATGGATTGAAGAGAATAATAGGTTTATGATTGTGTTAATTACCTATAGGTAATAATTATGATTTCATAATAGTGTACTTAAAAGTTTGTAGAGTTGATAAGCAAAATATAGAGAGAGTGTGTAGTATGAACAAAGGAAAGGTGAAGATTGTGTGAGTTTGGTGGATGGATTGAGGATAAAAGGAGTGTGAGGTATGGCTGTATGACCATTTGGTCATGTTTTTTATGTTTTTATATATTTTTTATTGATTATGTGAAAATAATTTTAGAGTGATCTAAAAGGTGGTTTTGGATGCATTAAGAGGGTATGAAGGCTAGAGAGAGTGTGTAGGGTTAGAGAGAGTTGATATTCATTATATCTCCATCATATTGGTAGGAAATTATATATTAGGAGATTTTTATTTCATAGGTGTTGTTTTGGGTGCTCAAAATCTAGGGCAAGAGGTGCTTATACATCCTTAGGGGCTGGTGTTCCTTGTGAAGTGGTTGCTTCACTAAAATCTCATGTTTGTAATCAACTTATAGGATAATTATTACATGTGTTTTTAGGATTGAGAGTGGGTTTTATCCCCGAAGAGGGTTTCCCACATAGAACTTGTGTTATGTGTGTAATCTTTCTTCTCTTATTTATTTCTATAAATGATGGGTATGCTTCATAAATGTTAGTGTTATTTGGTTAAGGGTTTGAAAGAATTGGAATTAAAGTTTGGATTGTCTTGCATCACTAATTCAACCCCCCCATTAATGATTATACCTCTAAAATAATACACACTCAAGTTATTACATTCATTACTACAAATCTTTGCATATGTAAAATCTATCAATAATTTGTCTTGTACATGAAAACACCATGAACAAACCAAAAGTCAACTTGTAAGTAATTTTTCATATTGAAGTTAGATTGGTCAAACCTCCAAAATACATGCAGATGACCCTTAGGGTGTATACAAAATTATCTACTTGATAATTCACCTTTAAACATCAAAACACTATAAATAAAACCTCAAACATTCTTCTTACGTCATTTGTAGAAAAAATTCAAACCCACAGTCAACTTTGAACCATAATAAATACAATTGTATGATTATTCAAAAATGTAAATCATTTTTAATGGATTACCCTTGAATTTATCTACCACTTTGTTTTTTATACAATCATAAAATTCATCCATCATAAAAATTTATTAAAAAAACAAAGTAGACTAGTTTTCCTTTGTAAATTCAAATATTTGAATTCCAACAGTCACTTTTGAATGAAAAATTGACTATGGAAACTAGTGAAATCTACCTAATAAACCAACTTTTCACTAACATAAATTTTTATAGACATCATGTCAAGAATTATAAGTTGAAAAAAATTATCTAGGCATAAATAGAAACAAACTCATGTGACCACTTTATTCTGACACCTTCACATGTGTGAATGTTGACATTATCAATCTGCTTACTCGAAAAGTTCTACCAAGATTACTAGGATAACCATACCTTCATAAGACTATTCCAATGGATTTATTTCACTTCCAAAAGTACACCAAGAACTCTTGACCCCTCATATGACTCATAAAACATGCTCAATACATAACCAACATCCATCACCTTGCCCTAAGCAAACACTGCAAGATCCATGCATGCTCACTAAGGCACACTTTTTCATTGAGAACCATGCATACAAATCAACTCATGAACACTCTTGTGCACCTTAGGGACATCATTAAAAACACCTCAACACTAATTTATTCCCTCATAATTTAAAGGACATTGCATTACAATGTTTCTATGAACTCCTTAGTCGATCCATTATAAAATTTAATCTACTCATATATATGTTTTTGGCACATTTTTTTATCAACATCAGTGAAAATATTTCATAAGCTCAATTTTCTCAACTAAATAAAAAATCTAATGAGCTAATAACTGAATATGTCCTGTGATATAGAACCATATTAGAAAACATGGTTATCCCCATGGTAAATAGAGAAGTCTAGGTCATATTAAATCAAATGTTATCACTAGAATTACATGAATCTATGTGATTTAAAAGGTTTCCATCAATTATAGATCTATTCCATATAGTGAAGTAAAAGGAAGTCAAATTTATCTCCATGGGCAAGTTAAATAACATAATCAAATCAAATTCCACTAATAAGAGTTCAAATAAGCTCCCATATAACTTGAGTCCCAATGACAACAAGAATGAGCAAAAGATAATAGTCAACTCAGCCTCAGAGTAACCTCCTCATGTATTTTTATCATCTCTTCTAAGGAAACATTTTACAAATCTTCCTAAACTGCTAGCTCACATTTTGTAGAAACTTTTGTAATATAATGCCATATTTATCCATCCCATCAAAGAGGTTGATAAAACTAGGAATATTATAAATAAATGTGATTCTAATGCACTTTGAAATTATCACAAGGCACCAGGACATACTACAAATAAATGCATCAAATTATGACATAAGATCCAATATTTTATAGATGTTAATATCATTGATGTGAGCAACCCTATAGAAATACCCAAAGTATAACCAACTAAATCAAAAGCAAATGAAAATATTTTATGCTCTATTTCCAAAGTATATGTATAATGAGACAATAAACACTTCAGGTGTTCATTATACTTATCAGGCACATTCACCACCAACATCTTATCATACTCATACAATAGACACACACCTCTTATATAATATGATTGGTGTGTATCATACAAAAGAGACATATAGGCCTCTTATCACTTTCTCAAAAAAGGAGATCATTGGCAATGACATAGATTTGTATGCACTCTTTATACGAGCTTACATTGATTGTCATCTTATTCAGAGTGTCATGGTTGGCAATGGCTCAAGCATCAATATGTGTATTATTACACTTATACATCACTTGGGTTATTTAGATTAGGATATTTATTTGATAAATATAATTATTCATGACTTTAGTGGTCATGTATAGATCTCCATTAAAGAAATCATACTTCTAATATAGGTTGGGCATGCACATGTGGCCACTAGATTCATAGTTGTAACTGGTGTTTGAATATTTTATTTGTTATTAGATAGGACTTAGATATAATAACTTCAAGCCACTCCATCCACCATAAATAGATGTCTTAAGTATAAACATACTATTTAGGTTGTTATATTTGAGGACCTTCCATATGAGTATCCTTTACCCACTCCACAACCAGTTACACATTAGTCACCATCAACAAATTCAAACACAAAATACATTATCACACCTCAAATATCAGTTAATCCACTAGTACAAGTAAGGTCTACTTATACAACATTACCATGTATACACACTTTCCCATGAATACATTTATTAGAGATATCCCTATGTCATAGACATGTTTTGGATTCTAGAGAGCTTATCTCTACCCCATTCACACCTAGATAAGTGTTACTGAGTCCATAAAACATTTTTTGTAGAACATCCACACCATTTACAACTTATTCTACTAGATGAGTCCTTAAGAGCCCCAAAGTTCATAAGCTAGTTTAGTCAAATCCACAAGTTCATAGCCACACTTTACAGTCAGTTTGAGCTACATATTATTGAGTACATATGGTTCCTAGATCTCATATACCTCCCTACATATAACATGTGGTCCCTCTCTATTTATTTGATATACGTCACTTTGATAGTGAGTCAATTGCAAGACTCATCAGTTAATACAACTCATAATTTACTTGTAAATAGTTTAATTTTCATGTTGATTGTACATAGCTTATACTAAAAAAATGAAAAAAATAATATATATTAAAAACTAATAAAACATTAAAATATTTTTCAAAAAATGCAAATTTTAGATTGTATCAATTTCCATGTTTACATTCCTTCTATTTTCCAGGCACTACATATGTTATCTATGTTAGTGTAGTTAGTTTTACCATATATACATGATTACTTATTCCATTCAAATGTTTGAAGATTACTAAAGACTTTGGTCCTCTACACAAATCCAAATTTACTACTATCCACCCATTAGGGGAACATACACATATACACTGATTCAACATTGATATATTATCCCATTAGGGGCATCATACACACATCATCTAATTTTTTAGGTTATATCTTTATATACTCCATATCACATATTTGTCATTGATTTTATCTTGATATTTGTCATCCTATACTACACTAATATTTTACTCACTACTACTACTACTATAGAATCAATTTATATACATCATTGATCTTATATGAATTTGTACCACATGTTTATGCATACCTTAATTTCTAGATTTACTATTATAGATTTGATTGTGTCTCTTTACATCTACATCTACTCAAGGGAATTTCATATGTCATTATTCCATGTCTCTAATTCAATTCCTTTCACATGTGTATGTTTTGGATGTGCTCATGTCCTTGTATGTGCTTCTTGATTATGTATCTATACATTTGAACATGTCTTTACATGTGGATATAATCTAAACTTTTGTGTTCTTTTACATATGCATACATTTGAACATGTCCTTGAATGTATTCCTTTACTCAAACCTAGTGACATGTACCCATGTCCTTTATATTTTAGGCCCTTGGCTTACTTTATGTACCTAATATGTTTGTATGTATTCTTTCATGTATGGATCATGGACATGACACTTATCTATTAATTATAGCTTTTAAATCTCATTTTTGATGCCATGAGGGACCTCATGCATCTCCCATTTACTTTGGATTCATTGATGGACGTTATGCCACATCCTCCCAAGTAATTACTCAGATTATATTCAAATTTACTATTCATATGCATACTTACATTGTTATATCTATCTTGACAATGTTTCCAATGCTAGATCTAACATGCATCATACATTTCCAACTTACACTCAATATATTTTATATTCTAATGTCATATATACATATTATATTGGTTTATCATACAAATGTCATATATTTTTAGTCTAACATATATGATGCATAGTTTTTATTTTAAGGATGACTATTTTAGAGGTTCAACAACTCCCCTCAAAGAGGGGGAATTAATATGGGTTTGTAAATAATACCAAGTCATCCTAGTGCACTTAAAACATAGTTTTTTGTACACAGATGTATATTATAGAGCTCAGACTCAAGAAAATATTGTGAAACATAATTACACATAGATCAATCTCAGTTTATCTTAGAAACAATGGCTTTAGATGATATCCTATTACACTCTCAAAATCATAATGTGTTATATTCCACCCACCATGTTATTGATTAATAGACTCAAAAACTAAAAAATATGGAATTTTCATTAAGGTACAGTAGTTACAGTTCATATCTGCATATTTTTAGTCATAGATTATCAAGTATGCTTAGTATATACTTAATTTTTACATAGAATTACATAAGGTTGCTCATATTGGGGGCATCATGAGTGGCATGATCACTCCCCTTTCAGTTTTAGATATGCATAACACATATTACTATGACTCACTCTGAAATCCATATACATAAATATTAGAATTAGGGTCAATGTGTGTGGCACATTATTTTCCATATGCTTAATTTTGCACCAGTTATCTCACATGGAATTACAACCCCATGGTATTCTCCATGTTGTATACTCTAGACACCATATAAACCAATTTTTATCCAAGATTACACCAAATTGAGCCTCATTTCATCTATAGCATTTATTATTCCCAAGTGTCCCAAAGTTGTTTTACATTCCCAAGTAGCCCAAAGTCATTTTACATTCTTGAGTGACCCAATGCCATCTTACATTCCTAAGTGGCACCTGAGTTTTATATTTTAGAGTTTTTAAGTGGCCCAAATCCACATAATATAGTTTCATGACATCACATAGTTTAAATTTTAGATTCATCTACTACACATGGGTAGGCAATGATGAAATCATATCCTACTTGAGTTCTTGAGCCACCTACACAAGAGGGTTAGATAAGTCTTCAATCTAATGTAATTTATTCATAGATCATAATCCACTAATAGGGATGGGAAATGGAGTTAAGGACATCTTGAGTTCTTGAGCCACCCATACATGAGAATTGGGAAAGACATTAGCACAGTCCAAACTATTCACTATTTGATCACCAACTACATGCACTTATAATATTTCACAAAGTTTGTGCATTTGTTTGCTTACCCAATGAGGTGTATTCATTACTTTACTCTATCTCACATCTCTTTACTCATTTTTCTCATTTATTTTGATATTTATTAAGAAATGATTCATATATGTTTCATTTATAGGACACACAATGGATCATAATTCACAGACTTAGACCCACATTCATAGGCTTCACATCATAGGTATGTTCATGTATGTTTCTATTTTCTTTATCTGAGTCATTTTAATTTTTTGCATTTATAGAATAAAGGGGGAGGGGGGAATATATTCATATAAAATTTAATTTAATGTAATGAGTGTCACTTGAGACCACCCTATCTTTAGATTAGCCCTAGACCTATTTTAAGGCCTCTATTGATAATTTTATAGCTTAAATGCATATCTATCCCTTCCCAAATATACCAAGAGATACATTAATCCATCAACTAGGCATCCTAGGTCCTTTTTCACATGTGCCATCCACTTGGACAATAATGTGGCCCCTTTGGTCTATAGTGTAGTGTGTTATTTGGAAATGGAGAAATGTTATTGACCCTTAGCTTCTTTTAACCATAAAATATATACTTCCACTCCCTTAAACATATTGAGGTCAACCTAGACTCATTTCATGTCTTGAAAAGAATCATAACACTATAAAAAGACCACTTTTATTAATTTATCCCTTATATGAAAATTTTCATTATTAGTCTCAAAAATAGTTGTGAAAATCAATGTTATTGATCCCTATTTACCCCTATTTCTACATACATGCATCAATAATAGCCTAGATCTTAGTTTTACCTAGGTTTCCATTCTTAGTTCACACTCAAATCATTCATACTTAGTCTTACTAGCATCACTATCACTTGTAACAGCACTTGATTGGGAGAACTATATTGGGCTTGATCCCTTTTTGAGGTATTGATATGAAATAAATACTCAACACATAGGGTGTTTAGGTCTCACCCAATATACTCTACTAACATCACTCTTATTCCACTTGTGTTCAAAAAAACCCTAACAATCATGGAGGCTTAAGGTTTCATAGTGAAATTAATCAAAATGCAAAACAAATGATACTCCAAGTCTCGTTCATATAGACATGGGCTTCCCAAAATAAATTGAAGGTATGTATAAAATTTTAATGATTCACCTACATAGGGTCATTAGTGCAACACATAAATTTAATAATATGGTGTATTATTGGAAAATAACATTGCACTACTATCTAAAGAGGGTTTTGACACCCATTCTCTACTAATGACACTCTAAAATGTTCTTGTATCACTTCCCAGCCTTCAACTTGTTTGTCTCAGTCATATTTTCTAGCTAACTACACCTTATATACTCCATTATTATTTATAATTTTTTTATATAAATCAATCATTATGAAAATTAGTGGTAGTTGATACAGTTGTATTTTATTCCCTAATTTGTTACTTAGCTCTTTATCAATCGTAGGGTTACATTTCATAATCTTAAAAAAGATAAATCATTTGGTGAACATGACTTACTTTGAATAACATCTGAATTTTATCCATAGATGCTATTTAGATTTGTATCCTTATATTTTTTGTGCTCACTAATTAATTCTAAACTCTCAAATTTGATTTATTGTTTTATTTCTATAATCTTTTATATATTTAATTTCTTAAAAAGGTTCAAAATATATAACCTTTTTTCCTACTTCCCAATTTATAAAATGGTAGAATTTGATAGCTGATTTGATGAGACAGGTAAGAGACATTTGTAAGATTTTATTTCTAAGCATTCAGATATGTAAGATGACCTTATACATATTATTCAAGAAGAGCTTCTGAAGTCCATTATGGGTAAATCCTCTAACCCAAAAGATGCTAATATTGTTACACCTACTATAGATGCAATACAAACTCTATAAAAACCTATTATAAATATACATCTCTCACCAGTGGAAACACCTCATATGGTTAGTACACATACTTCCTCTCCAAATGTATAATCCCTTAGTAAATAGATCCATTCTCTATAAGCCAATGTGTTACATCTTGAATAGGCTGCCACTAGACCATATCATCCCTTGGACTCTAATGTTATCCTACGCACACTAATGGCACAACATATAGTATCAAATCCTTTTCCATAAAAATTTATGACACCCAAGCCTACTCTATATGATGGTAAGGGTGATTCAAATCATCATCTATGCACTTTTCATGTAGTGTGTTTGGACTATGTGTCTAATTATTAAATCCTAACTAAGTTGTTCCCTCATAATTTAATATACTATGCATTACATTGGTTCTATGATCACCTTAATCATTAAATTATAAAAAATTTACCACTCACATAAATGTTTTTGGCACATTTATTGATCAAGATCAGTGAAAAAGTTTTGTATTCTCAAATTTCTCAACTAAAGCAAAAATCTAATGAACTAATAATTGAATATGTCTTGAGATATAAAACCATGTTAGCAAAGAATAATATCCCCATGTAAAATAGATAAATTCAAGACATATTCAATAAAATTTTATTACCAAAATTACATGAATCTATATTATTAAAAAAGGTTTCTTTAATTTACATATCTATGACATGCATTAAGAAGTCAAACTTATCTCCATGGGAAAGTCAAAATACACAACTAGATCACATTCCACTGATAAGAGTTTAAATAATCTCCCATATAATGTGATGCCAAATGACAATAATAATGAGAAAAATATAATAGTCAACACAACCATAAATCTATCTCCTAATATGGTTTTATCATATCCTCCAAGGATACCTTTTAAAAATATTCCTAAACTAATAGTTTGCATTCTCCAGTAACTTTTACAATGCAATGTCATATTTATCCCTCCCATCAAATAGGTTGATATGACTAGGTATCTTCCAATTAATTATGATTCTAATTCATTTTTTAATTATCACAAGGCAGTGAGACATTACACTTCTACATCACTTGGGTTATTCAAATCAATATCTTTATCTGATATACATAGTTATTCATGACTTTAGTGGTCATGTCCAAAGCTCCATTGGGGAGATCATACTTCCATTCAAGGTTAAGCCTACACATATAGCCACCAAATTCATAGTTGTACCTAGTGATAGAACATTTGATATGTTATTGGTTAGGCCTTGGATATAGTAGCTTAGATCCATTCCCTCCACTGTACACATATGTCTTAAGTATATACATGATAATTATGTTGTTATAGTTGAGGGCCTTCAATATGAGTATATTTTACCTAATTCATAGCCAATTACAAAATAATCACCATCAATATCTCCAAAAACATAATCCATTAACACATCTTAGATATCAATTGATCTGATAGTGCAGGAAAGGTCTACTTTTAAAGCATTACAATGTATACACACTCTCCCATGAAAACCTTTATTAGAGAGACCCATAAATAAAAGACATGTTTTGGATTATAAAGAACCTCACTCTACCCCATTATAAAGAACCTCACTCTACCCCATTACCAACTAGATTCTTGATAATAAGTTCCAAAATCACTTCACAGAGATCATCCATGCTAGTTATATCTTATTCTACCAAATGGGTCCCTAAGAGCCCCATAGTTCACATGTTATTTTAATTAGCTCCACAGGTTCATAGCCTCACTTCATAGTCAATTTTAGTTATAAATTATTCATTACATCTGGTTCCTAGATTTCAAATACATCCTCACACACCATGTGTATTCACTCTCCCTTTACATGATATAGGTCACCTTGATAGTGAGTCTCTTGAAAGACTCATTGGTTAGTACAAATCATAATATACTTGTACATAGTTTCATTTTCATTTTACTTGTACATAGCTTATACTTAGAAAATAAAATTCAATATAATATGTTCAAAAATATAAAAAATATTCAAATATTGCTCAAAAAATACAAATTTTAGATTGTATGCATTTCCATATTTACATTCCTTATATTTTCTAGGTACTACATATACTATCTATGCTAGTGTAGTCAGTTTTATCATAAAAACATGCTTTGGTTATTCCCTTCAAGTGTTCATAGATTAACCCAAGACTTTGATCCTCTATGCATATCTAGATTTGCTACTATCCACCTATCAGGGGCACATACACATATACACCGATTCAATATTGATATATTATCCCATTATGGGAATCATCATAAATCTTTTAATTTATGAATATATATATTTATATAATCCATATCATAGATTTAGCATTGATTATATCTTGATATTCATCATCTTATATGCCACTATTTTTTATTCATTATTACTACTATAAACTTAGCTCATATACATCTTTGATCTTATATTAATTTGTACATGCTTATGCATACTTTCATTTATGTTTTTACTAGTCTATATTTGATTGTGTCTCTTTAAAATTACATCTACTTGAGGGCATTTGAATATGCCATTATTCCATAGATCTGAGTCAATTCATTTCACTGTGTATGCTTTGGACATGTGCCCATGTCCTTATGTGTGCTTCTTAATTATGTATATGGAAATTTGAAAATGTCTTTCCATGTGGATCTAAGCCAAACTTGCATGCTATTTTTCATATGCAAACATTTGAACATGTCTTTGTATGTATTCTTTTTCTTAGACTTAGTAACATGTGCCCATTTACCTTATATTTTTGCCTCTTGTCCTACTTTATATGGCTGATGTGTTTATATGTATGTTTTCATGTATGCATCATGACCATGACACTTGTATATTGATTTTAAATTTTAAATATTGTTTTCAATGCCATGAGCAAACTCAACATCTCTCCTTTCTCCTTAGGTGCCTTGATGGACTTTAAGCCTCATCCCTCCCAAGTAGTTTACTCAAATTCTATTCAGATTTGTTATTCATATACATGCTTACATTGTTATATCTATCTTTCAAATATTATGAATGATATATCTAACATACATTATACATTACCAAGTTACACTCAATCTCTTTTATATTATGATGTCTTGCATACACATTATATTGGTTTATCATGTAGATATCATAAATTTTTAGTCTAACACACATGATGTATAGATTTTATTTTGAGCATAGTTATTATAAAGGTTAAATTACTCCCCTAAATAGAGAGACATGCATAGGGGTTTGTCACATATATTATTCCATCTAATTCACTCAAAATATAGTTTTTAATATGTAGACATAGATTGCAGAGCTTAGATTTAGGAAAATATAGTGAAACTTAGTCACACACAAATCATTCTCATTTTATCTCAAACAAAATACTTTTAGAAAATAACATAGTACACTACCAAAATAATAATGCACTATAGTGTACCCATCATTTTAGTGATTAGTATCCTCAAAAATAGATTTTTTTTTTAATTGTCATAAAGGTACATTAGTCATAGTTTAGATTTGCATAGTCTCAGCAATAGATTATCAAGTATGCATAGTATATACTTAGTTGTATCATAGAATTACATAGGTTTTCTCATTTTGGGGAATCATGTGTGGTATGATCACTCCCTTTTTAGTTTTAGATATGCATAGACATAACTTATTATGCCTCAATCTAAAATCTATATGCAAAAATATTTGAATTGGGGGTAATGTACATGGCACATTATTTTCCATATACTCAAATTTTCTTTAGTTATCTCAAACTAAATTAAAACCCCATGTCATGTTCCAAATTTTATACTTGAGACATCATATGCACCAATTTTTCACTAATTTTACACCAAATTTATGCCTCATTCCATCTATAATGGTTGACATTCCCAAGTGGCCCAAATCCATTTTACATTCTCAAATAGCCTAGAGTTATTTTACATTCTTGAGTGGCCTAGAGCCATTTTACATTCCCAAGTGGCCCCTGAGCCATTTTACATTATAAAGTTTCTATGTGGCCTATAGCCATCTTATATAATTTAATGACATCACACATTTTTAGTTTTAGATCCATCTACTACACATGGGTAGGCAATGATGGATCCATAACCTACTTGAGTTTGTAAGCCACCTACATTAGAGGGTTTGAAAAGTCATCCATCCAATCCTAGTTATTCATAGATTATGATCCACTAAATAACGGTAGATAATGATGTAGTCAAAGCCAACTTGAGTTCTTGAGACACCCACACATGGGGATTATGCAAGCCATTAGCCTAGTCTAATATATTCACTATTTGATCATTAGTTACACACACACAAAAGAGTTCACTAAGTTTTTGAATTGGTTCACCTACCTAGGTGAGGTGTTTTCATTCCTTTCCTCTCTCTCACATCCATTTACTCAATTTTGTCTTTGATTTTCATATTTTTTAAGTAAGGAGTAATTTATATATGTTTCATTTATAGAACACATAATGGAGCATATTTCACAGACTCAAACCCACATTTATGAGCTTAACCTCATAAGTGATTCCAAGTACATTTCTCTTTCCTTTATCCTATCCATTTCACCTTTATACATTTATATAATAAAGGAGGTGTAAATTTAGTTATTTAATGTAATGAGTGTCACTTGAGACCACCCTATCTTTATCTTAGCCCTAGACCAATCTTAGGGCCTTTGTTGATACTTTTCTAGCTTTAATGTGTGTCTAACCCTTTTCTAGATATACATAGAGCCACATTAATCCATCACTTAGGCATCCCAAATCATTTTTCACATGTGTTAGCACTCAGATAATAGTGTGGCCCCTTTGGTCTATAGCATAGTACATTATTGGCAAAGGGGAAACACTATTGACCCTTAGCTTCTTTTTCCCCTAAAAAATATCTTTCCACTCCTTGAAGCATCTTAAGGTCAGTTTAGACTCATTTCATGTGTCAATAAACATCATAAAACTATTTAAATAATGCTCTCATTCATTTATCCCTTAGATGGTAATTCTCATGAATAAGCTCATAAATAGTTGTGAAAATCAAGGTTATTCATCCCTATTTACCCTTATTTCTACATACATCCATACATAATATCCCAAAGCTTAATTTTACCTAGGTTTCCAATCTTAGTTCACATTCAAAACATTCAAATTAGCATTCATAATCAAGTAGACTAGCATCACTATCACTTACACCATCACTTAGATGGGAGAACTACATTGATATTGATCACCTTTCAAGGTATTGGTATGTAGGCAACACCAAGGACATGGGTTGTTGAGTTATCAATTATCTTACCCTACTAATGTTTCTCTTATTCTACTTAATTTCATTAAAACCCTATCAAGCATGGAGTATTATGGTTTTATAGTGAAATCAATCAAAACGTATAACATATGACCATATACATCTCAATCATATAGCCATAGGCTTTCCAAAATAGATAGACTACAAATAATTTCACTACTTTACCTACACAGGATCATTAGTGCAACATCAAAGGTTAATATCACAGTGCATTATTGCTAAAGAGGGTTGTGTTACTATTTGGAGAGGGTTATAATACATGTTCTCTATTGATGACACTCTAAAATACTCTTGCATCACTTTCTAGCCTACCACTTCTCCATATCAATAATATTTTATAGATAAGTACACATTTTAAAATTCATTACTATTTATAAAATATTCAAATAAATTAATCATATTGCCAATTAGTGGTTGTTGATACCATGATATTTTATTACTCAACTCTATCAAATTAAGGTTACATTACATAATCCTAAAAAATATAAATTAGTTTCTCAACCATTTCTTATGTCAATGAGATATGGGTCCCATTGTTGGACATTATTCTAACCTCCAATAAAATCATAACTTTGGGAGAGATTATTAGCTCTAATATGATTATATGAATCACAAATATAGGAATCTTACTAGATGGTAACTTATACATGATGTACTATATGGTTATGGGGTTCTATGTATCAAACTTAGTGGAATTTTTTTGGAGTTTTAACATCATGATTTTATGAATAATCTTGAACACTCCAAGACACTTACAACCCTCTCAAAACCCTATTTCAAACTTGATGGAGAATAAATGGTGGGATATGCATAAAAAATGGGTCATATAGTTAGTAAATTGATTGTAAATTCTTTGGGTCTCTTTCAATCTCCTTACCAATAAATTATTCTATACTATCTCTTGTACAGATAAGCCTAATTCTAATTTTCTTGTAGAATTTGATGTTTTTTATAGGTGTAAAAATGACTTGTTGAATGAGAGTCATTGAAATAAGTCTTTAGATACTTTTCAAAACTCACCATTATTATTTATTATCTCATCTAATCATGTAAATTTGTATGCTAGACTTATCACTTTAGGCAATATACGCTAGCATAATGAGAATGAAATGAATACCTAGTGTGGAAGGTAAGAAGTGTGACAATGAAGATTTGGAAGTCTATTTGATATAATATAGGATAAATATATCTTCAAAACTTGTCATAAGAACTCAAAAATTCATTTCATTAAGAAATTATAGGTCACTCAAATGACAAGTGTGAAGACAAATTGAGGAAAGCTAATGAGTGACTACTAGTGAGTGAGCACAAGTGTCAAGAAAGAGACCACCAATTAGTGAGGTATATGAATATTATTACCATAAATATTCCATATTATCATGATAGTGTATATTTTTCAAAGAATCCTATACTAGTTTCAAATATTTAAATGAATCTTTCATCACCAAGGCAATTTCAAATAAGAAGATGAAGATTTTATATGCAAAATTGAAGGAAGATGTCATACTTGTGATGGACACTTGTCCAAGAGGACTTACTAACCTATTTTGCACTTCATTAAATTTATTTGCAACTAGTTTA
Organism: Torreya grandis; assembly: GCA_037957365.1. Taxonomy (NCBI): domain Eukaryota; kingdom Viridiplantae; phylum Streptophyta; class Pinopsida; order Cupressales; family Taxaceae; genus Torreya; species Torreya grandis. The sequence goes on along the minus strand of JARHVA010001661.1, from coordinate 57,836 downwards.
TACATATTTACATATGGACTTTTGAATCTTGATATTCTCTTCTTGTCTCTCCTTGCCAATGCTTTATAAATGTAAGCCATTTTGATAATTAGGAGTACACACCTAGTATGGAAAAGCCTTGTTAGTTTGGCACCTTGTTTTATCCTTTGAATAAGAGATCTAAAGTTGATTTTATCTCTAAATTATTTTACCTAAGTTTTTTAAGTGGTGTAACTTGAGGTTAAGTGATGAATATTCTCTCCTTGCTTTCATTCTATCCTTGCATGTTTTGTGTGATGGATATCTCTTCTAGTAAGTCTTATAAAGTGTATATGTTTATTGAGTGTATCTTAAAGTGTGAGAGAGACTAGTAGTGTTTATTATCTGACCTTATTTTCACCCACCTTTAGATGTGCATATCAATCAACCTCTATAATAAATACTAATGCTAGAAGGCCATATATTTGAGGTTAGTTTTGGTAGTCTTAATTCTTAGTGTATATGAAAGTGTGCTTGTGGAATAATATTTTGGTGTATCACATCAATAGTATAGGTTTAATTTTTATTACCTTATTCCATTTTCACACCCCAATTTATTATCTTAGTGTATTGTGTGATCTCAAGAGACAAATATATGGAACTAACCCTTAAACCTAGAGGTTTACTTCTTCTATAGTCAACCCATAAGCCTAGAGGCAAGCCCATGTTATCTAAATATGGAATAGGCCTGAACACCCTCTCCTAGGGTGAAATATTTGACTAAAATAGTTTTGGCATGTCTGGTAGGACCAAGGTCCAAAGGAGTAGAATAATTTTTAGTGTTTTCTTCTTACTATCAACTTTTGTAAGCACACAATCAAACACCAATGGTGAATCTGAGTGCATCATCTAGTTATTAATCAGATATAGGTACTTGTTGAAAATATTTTGATCATATTTTGTCTTTATTTAACTAATGAATTTGACATGGATAGATATTTTGAGAACTCATATCATAAACAACCCTATCAAAGTTATTACCCACCTTATGGTCAATCCATTCCTCCTTAATATAGTCATAAAGTCATTGAAGAGTCTTGTGAGCAAACATTTGAATAAGGCTATCAAGGAGATAAGATACAAGATCTTAAAGAGGAAATATAATATCTCAAGATGAAAGTTATCCAAAAATAAATCCAAGATCTCAAGAGGTATATTCTTAAAAGCTTTCTTCCCCAACAACCTTGCCCATCTTACCAAACTCCTATGAAACATCCACAAGGTTGATACTAAAGATTATATATTCATCCTTAAATTTCACCTCAATGCAAGTCCTTGATAACACTCATGCATAAATTTTTATAATTATAAATATTAATGAAGAAATGGGATCAAGATCTTGAAATAATCCATATGCATTTCATAAAAAGAATGAGAAAGTCTATCCAATTCTTGATGAATAAGTGGAAGTTGGTCAAAGAATAAGCCAACTATGTTATTAGTGAAGACATAAATGAAATTAGATGTTACATTAAATGGTGGATTGATAGGCTTGTAAGGTGGGAAAGCAAATAATTTGAGAGCTAGCTTGTAGCTATTAAAGAGCCTCATAAAAGCTATGAAGGAAGTGAAAGTCTATTTGAAGAAAAAGTCTATTTCTCCCATTCTCAAGTGTTGTCATATAATCCATATTAGTCATATTATATTCCCATTCAATCTCCAAAATATATTATCAAATTCTCAAGGGAGCCTAATATCCTCAAAGTCCCAATTTTAAACTAAGAGGTGTATGTCCATGAAGAAAATACTAATTTTGATCAAACTTCATTGCCTTCTCTTTATAAACCCATGTATACACCATCTTGGAAATCCATCAAAGAGGAGTTTAAACATGAAAGAGAATCATTCATGGATTAAGTGGAGTTAAAAGTTGTAAATGTTCATCAAGAGCTTGATTAAGGTATTTGGTAGACCTATCAAGAGATATTCAATGAATATGAAAGAATTAAGAGTTTAGTTCTTGAATGAGAAAAAGATGAGTTTAAGGAGGAAGAATGAAAATTACCATTTGAAAAACCATGTATTCATTAACATCATTATGAAATATATGATGACTATGGAATGCATGAACATGATCAAAAGGATGAGCTTGAATATTTTGTATTTCTTGAGGAAAAAGAGAACCAAGATGACTGGTTGTAATAGATTGAACTATTTAAAGAAGTTGAAAATCCTTATAAGATGGAATATCAAGTTCATAAGAAAATAGATCAAGATTTCCTCATGGAGGATAATGACTACGATTGGATTAACTACATAAAGTTACTTGATGAGATTGAGGAGATTGTAGCTAGTAAGAAACCTAATCTCATTGAGAGTACCATGGAGGTGAAGAAATCATGCCCTATTAAATCACCATTGTAAGTTATAGAATAAAATTCAAATTAATAAATTGATATGGTTGAATTTCTTAAATAATTCACCTTCATAAGTGATCTATTTTTAGTTGCCCTGATTGCATTGAAGATCATGTTAAAGAGGTTGTAAAGCATCAAGAAGTTGTACCTATCAAATCCAATTATTAAAGGGAAACATGCCTCATGAATTCCTCTATCTCATGGATCAAATTATGGTGCATATTTTCCCTTTGATAAAAGAGGAAAAAAATTCTTCAAGTTAGTCTGTACATAGTTTAGTTTGCTTATGTTGTGTGTGTTTTCCCTGAGTGTTCTTGAGAAAACAAATGTGTATGTCTTTATCTTAATTTGTGTGTTTGTTCCCTATTATTTTTGGTGTGTTTTTGTGTCTGATCATATGATTTTTAGTGTCACAAGTGGTGTATAGGTGACTCCATTTCCAAATGGGTAGGATAAGTCAAATTGTCTTAACATAGCAGGCATGCTACCCACAATAAATCATAAAAATGTTGAGTAATCTGACCCCTTAGTCAAATTATATCAACCCCCCATGTAATATTGAACTTCCATAGGGCCCATATGTTTATAAATTTCCACTAGGGTATTAAAATAGGTCAAATAATATGTCTTAACCTTAGTCATTCTTGTATAGTTTACCTCATGTCATATTATATCACTTTTGGGTCACTTTAATGAAAGTATACTATTCACATGAAAGGAAAAGTGTGTTAAATTTTATTAAACATGTATGATGTTAGGAAGTGTTATATTTCAGTTTTTTAACTAAAAACTTGTAGGTTTCACATTTAAATCAGGATGATAAGTTGAAAAAAGAAGAGTTTTAGTGGTTATATAGATTATACAACGTCCCTAGTATGTGTGGTAGCTTCATGAGTGATGATTTAGATACTAATAACTCATATTCATGGTTATATTTACTTTAATATTACAAAAATAGGTAAAATCATTCTATCTCTCTCCTCTCTCTCTTGTGCAAGTCAAGACCAGTCAACTAGTTTTCTACTGGTATGGATTAGATGGGTAGAGTTGAGAAGAATGCATTTGAGGGATTAAAGTAGTTTTTTTAAGATTAAATTAAATGTAAATAGTTTTAATATTTGTGTTTTTTACTTCATTAATAATATAAAATAATTCTACTACCTCAAAACTAATTGTGCATTCCTATCACCTATAGGTTATCTCACTTTTTTGTGTGATTTGATGTTTCTAAGGGGTGTATGTGTTTTAGAAAAACATGCCCTTAATATCCATGTTATGTCCAAGTAAATTTTCATGTGTGGAGAATGATAAGATAGGTATGAAAATCCATATTATTCTAGAGGAGATCACCATTGTAATATGCAGGACATTACTTCATTAGTTGTAGGGTTTGTTCTCTATCAATGGTTTCAAGTCAAATAATGCACCTAAGTTCTCCTCTCAAAACATGGAAGGTCATTTATACATGGAATGTTTTACTTGAAAGTAATCAAGGTTATTTGAAGTAAGTTTATCAAATTATGAATAAGGACTAATAAAATTTTCAACATGTACAGTCAGATATAGTCATGTATGAACATGCACAAACTATAGAGGAACCATTCAAAAACCCAAGAGACTGGTTGCATTCATTCCATGACTTGAATGGAGTTTCTCAATTCATACATGGCTCATTATATTATAATTTTATTAATTTAAAAACCTTTTAATCCACCAAATTAATAAAGTTAAAAATGGGACTGTGTTACCTTAGTTTCTCTAAAAAGTCTCTTTGCCTTACACAACATCATCTATTGATGGACATTGTTCAGGTCTAGACAAGTTTCATGAATTAATTCTTGTATTATATGTATTATAATATCATACCTTGACATATAAGTGGTTTTTCAGTTATGATAATTAAGGATTGATTATATTCTAACTCATACCAATTTTATTTAAAGATGCTCAATGAAAACATAGTGTTTTTAACCAAAAGTGAACCTAGAACTACAAACTTCTAGTACATTGATAGAATAGAGATGGGAACATGAATTATAGGCATATTTTAAGTATATTAAAGTATTAAATAGTTATAATTACCTAATTATAAAAAAATTATGTTATAATACTAATGCATATGACCACCTATAGGTCCCAAAACTTCATTAGAATGTACATCTACACTTTGAATGAAGTCTATAAACCAATCTAAGAGAGAGAAATGCAATATTGAATATAGGTAAAGATGTTTTATTTCAAGTAATAAATTATCTCCAATAACTTCTGAGTAAATAAAAACATGAATTAAAATTGATCAAATAGGGAGTAACACCTACATAAATTCTTGTATTCTATAACTTGCATCTATAATTTCACATAGCCTCCAGACTAGTCTAGCCAAGGCAAGATGCAAGATGATTAAAAAAAATAGATATTTAAGGTGATAAAATATATATTAATCCCATAGTGACAAAATACACATATTAATATTATATATAATATAAAAAGGTAGTATTTGGTCAAACATGATTCAAACACAGTCATCTAAAACCCTACTTGCACATTGTCACTATCTTAGAAACCATTCTTGAGATGTTTGAGTGTTTTAAGGTGTTATAATAATGATAAAACATTAATAATTTTTAAAAATTATTATCATGACCTAATAAAAATTCTAATAGTATCCTTAATATCATTGGAATGGGAGAGATGCCCTCTATTTTGTCTTAGATAGAGGGTACTATGTGATCAACACAGTCTACAATTAGGGTACATAAACAAGTGAAATATGAAAGGAAAAAAATTTAATGTATTTTTGATATGTTTTAAAGGGTTTATTTAAGGTTAAAAATCATATATGATATCTAAATCCATTTGAAAATGTGTATAAGTGGTCACATGTCTAAATACTCAGTCTAGGTCTTTAGGCCTATAATTAGGCCTATATCTTAATGAATTGAAATCCATCCAGAAGGCCATATTAAACTTAAAAAATATATGAATACCTTAAAGGGAGAGTAAAATATTAATTATATTCATTATTTTGTAGAGAGAATCATAAGAGTGACTAGTTTAGCCTAAAAGTGTCTCAGACCCACCTAAAATACACTACAAGATCTCAAATGCCACTTTACTTTGCTCACACCTATACATATGTAATTTATGAGAATCCAAGGAGTTTTATATAGTTAAGGGAGGAATATATCAAAAACTTAGTGGGATTTTTTTGAATTTTCAACATTAAGATTTTATGAAGAATCCTTAATAGTCTAAGACACTTGAAACCCTCTCAAAATTATTTCAAACCTAATGGAGAATAAATGGTGGCATATGCATCAAAAATGGGTAATATAGTTATGAAATTTATTATAACTAGTTTGGGACTATCCTAGGCTCCTCACCAACTAATTATTCTATACTATCTCTTATACAGATAGGCCCAATTTTAGTTTTATTAAAGAATTTTATATTTTCTATAGGTACAAAAAGGACTTGTTGAATGAGAGTCATTAAAAGAGCTCTTTAGAGACTTGTTTCAAATCTCCACACTAATTTATTACCTCATACAATAATGGATATATTTTTTCTAGACCTGTCACTTTAGGTAGTCTAAGCTAGCATAATGAGAATGAAATGACTACCTAGTGTGAAAAGTGAGAAGTGTGACAATAAAGCTTTAGAGGTCTATTTGATAGAATAGAGGAAAAATATGTATTAAATAGGTATCCTAACACCTATGAAAGTAATTTACATGATTAAATATAGTTCACTTAGATAATAAGTGTGAAGACAAACTAAGGAAGGCTAATGAGTGACTGCTAGTGAGTGAGCACAAGTGTTAAGAAAGAGACCACTAGTTAGGGAGCTGCATGAGGACTGCTACCATCTAGATTACATATTCTCATGATAGTGTAGATGTGTCAAATACTCCTACACTAGTTTTAAAAATTAAAATTAATCTCCCATCACTAAGGCAATTCAAATAAGAAGATGAAAAGTTTTTACACTAGATTAAAGGCAAATGTCATACTTATGATGGACACTTGTCCAAGAGGACTTTCTAACCTCTTTTCTACCTCATTAACTTTATTTTTAAATTGTTATTGTAACTTGACACATGTAATTTTTACTCTTTATCTTCTATTCTTCTCTCTCTTTTCTAAAGCTCTATAAATTAAAGTAATTTTGGTAATCTTATGGAGTACAAACCTAGTATGATGAAACCCTACTAGTTTGACACATTGTTTTGTCCTTTGAATAAGACATATAAATTTGATTTGATATATAAAATATTTTATTAAGTTTTTTAAGTGGTGTACTTGGAGGTTAAGTGATGAATATGCTATCCTTACCTCCATACTTCCCTTGCATGTTTTATATAATGTATGTCTCTTCTAGCAAGTCTTATAAAGTGTATATGATTGTTGCATGTATCTTGAAGTGTGAGAGAGACTTGTGGTGTCTATTATCTAACCTCATTTTCACCCACCTTGATATTTTCATAATAATTTTCCTCTATAATAAATACTAATACTATAATTCTATAGAGTTGAGGTTAGTTTTGGTAGTATTAATTCTTAGTGTATATGCAAGTGTGCTTGTGGACTAATCTTTTGGTGTATCAAGTGATTGTCTTAGTGTAGTGTGTGAGCTCAAGAGACAAATATAAGGATATATCCTTTAAACATAGAGGTTAAACTATTCTATAGGTAACCCAAAATACTAGAGGTAATCCCATGTTATCCAAATATGGGAGAGGCTTAAATCCCCTCTCCTAGGGTACAACATTTGGATACAACAACAATAGTTCCAAAAGCTACTTAGTTCATTAAAACATTATTTTTATCTATCTCATTTTCAAATAAGGAAAATAATTGATCACATTGGGAGTGATTATATAAATTGGCTTTGCTTTCTTGAATCAAAACTTTGGCCCAATATTTCCACTATTTCAAATTCTTAAGTCGCTTCAAAATAACAAAAATAATTAATGCTTTAGTATCCTTACAAAACAAAGTATTGAGAGGAAAAAAATTATTATGATCATAAAATTTGGGAAAAACATCAATTTATTTAGAAGAAACTCCCCTATTTGGAGAGGGCATAATTGACCTTTGAGGAAAATCATCAGTGACATTCAGTTGACTATCCTGTATCATTGATTATGGATTAAAAAATTGCACGTTTGTACCACTATAAATTCCTAAGAACTCATAATCAGGTAATATATGTTTTATACATGTAGTTCCCATTAAAGTGTTGATATCACCTAAATAAATTGTAAGAAACTATGATTGTGTGAAATGTACAATTCCATAGCTTTTGCCACTTGGTGCAGTATACATTAAATGTTTCCCTTACCTATGTAGTGTAATGAGAGGTGGAATAGGTGGTGGAGATGGTGGAAAAAATTAATTAGAATGGGAGTTGACACTATAAATTAATTAATAGTGTAACTATGTAACACATCATGACATGAATAACAGGTAAATCATTATATACCAAGTAAAATTAATATATACCTTATTTTGAATAGAGATTGTAGGTCATTGGAAATGATAACTTGGTGGAACTGGAGGATGTGAATTTTGGGGCACATTTGAAATAATAAAATATTAAAATAATATGACCATAAAATTGTAAGTTTTCACTAATGAAATAACAAATTCTAAATTAAATTGTGAAAATTCATTCTAGCAACATGGGACTAAGCTTTATCATGGGTTTGTGTGGGAGTAACAATTAAAATCCTCATGTATTTTATTGTCAGTGGTAGAACAAGTGATGATTCTTTCTCATTTGTTTTAGCAAAGGCCTTAGGTGGATGATGACACTTTATTGTTGCTTTATTTTGAGCAATTGATGGAGATAATTTTTTATGTAACATAAACAAAATATTTGTTGAATTTGAGATGTCATATAATAATTTTAAATGACTATAGTATAATAGTGTAATGTGAAATTACCTCATAGTCAGTAAGGGATAGTTCTTGCACACCCATTTTTTGATGAAGAGTAGTAAGAATCTTTATTCACTATAATTGGTAAAATGCCTCATTGTACAATGAAAGAATGTAGTTATTACAATAAAATAAAGTATTTTCATTTTTATATTCCATAATCAAATCATGTTTTATTATATTAGAGACATGGGTACACTAATCAAATTATTTTCCATTGAGTGTAAACAGGATATAGACAATATCCCAAAAAGGTATGTTTGGCTATCCTCCCTATAGAACTAATATTGATTAGAAAAGCTCAATCATGAAGAGTAGAAAAATGATTTGTAGCACATTTAGTTTGTATCCCTATTTTGTTTTTTATGTGGGAATCTATGAATAGAGAAACATATTATTATTATTATTATCATCATCATTATACAATAGTGAAAATCATTAATAAAAATTTAAACTTGAAAGCATTATTCACAATACTTACCATCTAGATATAAGGCATAGTGGGATTTTAGGTAATTTTTTCACATCCATCAGTTGGGTCTTCATATTTATAGGTTCTGAAATTCTTATGAGGAACCCCTATCAATATGTGAATGTCCTTGGTTGAAATTTTAGAGGAAATAAAATGGTTGTATATAGTGATATCTAATCTCAATGATGTGGTGGTGAAATATGATAAAAAAAATGAGTAGTGAAGTGACTATCTACATCATATTGTGGCATGTGAACAATCCCCTAGAAAAAACATTTCTCATTCCATTTTGTGTATGTGTCTTCTTAATTGATAAACTTCAGGATGAAAGTGCACATTATATTCTATAAATATGGTTTTACTTCATCGAAGGTGCTCAGGCCAATAGACATTATTATATGGGCATGCACAAGAGGCTTGATGGAAGGTGTAAGTGAAGAACGCAATGGATGGTTGTCATAAAGTCTCAAAAAAATGAACATTAGGGATATTTTTTATATAAATACGTGACCACAACATAATCAATGGAAATTAATGTTTATATGTAGAGGAATTAATTATGATCATCTAAGAAAATGCCTATATGATCACCTCAAATATCGATATGATTACCTAGTAATGATACATAAAAATTTACATAAATAAGATGGATGTCTATTGACACTAGAAGATCACCTAAAATAGATAGATAAACATCTAAAAGCACACCTAAATGATCATATAGAATAAATAGGTGATCATCTAGAATGATTAGATGATCTCCCAAAGATGGTAGATGATCATCAAAAGATGATAGATGATCACCTAAGGGGGTATCTAGATAATGATTTAGAAAAACCAAATGATCATATAGAATAATTAGAAAACTATCTAGGGTAGTTAGACAATCATCTGAATATGCTAGAAGATCATTTGAGATGGTATATAAATGATCATCGAGATATTCTACATGATCATCTAATGGGGCATCTAGATGATCATATAAAAACCCTAGATTATCATCTAAAGTGATGTCCAGATGATCATATGAGATCATTTGGAAGTGTCATAGGATCATCTAAAATGATTACATAAACATCTAAATTAGTGTTTAGATAGTCATTTGAAGGATCTAGATGATTATATGGAACTTTTAAATAGTCATCTAAAAAATTTAGTGGCCATCCTTTTTTCTTATGGTTGGTCATTTAAAGTTTGAAAAAAAGTCTAGGCCTAAAAATATCACAAAAAATCATACATCGACTATCACATCAGTTTCAAATTAACAATTATTCACCTTTTTGATGGATTCTCTATGATTATGTAATTGATTTACCTTACCATACCCATGTTTTTTTAATTATAACCCACTAAAAGTTTCCCTAAAAAATTAAAAAAAAAAGAATAATGAAATGAACATTGGAAAATAAACCAAAATAATCTTAAGATCATAGGCCACTTCAAGGGAGAAACCTCCTTTAATCAAGCTCAATATAATAATATTCATGGATGCCTTCATTAGGCCTCAACACTAACCTAAATAATAAATCTATTCTAACAAATAATACTTGCCATGTATGTGGGATAATTCAAATGCTCAAGGGATGACATACAAAGCATATGCATCCATAATGACTAATACAATAATAATGTAAAGAGAAGGGTAGGACATGGGTTCCTAACATCCCCTCCCCTTTATGAAAAAGATTTGTCCTTAAATATTCAAATGTAGGAATCACTGATGAATTTATAGTAATGCTTCCCATGTTGCATCTTCTAGTTTCATTTTGTGCCACTGAATTGAGGATTCCATGATTTAATATGAGTGAATTTGGAAGGTGTGCCTATCCATGACTACTTCTAGTTTGATAAGGATGGATCCTTAATTATCAAGTTTTGGTAAAACTATTTTCAATCTAATGGTTTTTCTAATACCTTTTGTTAAATAATAGACATGAAAGATGGGGTGAAATTGGGAGTAAGGTGGAAGATCCAACTTGTAAGCAACATACTTGATATATTAGAGAACCTTATATGGCCCATAAAACTTTGGGGAAAACTTATAATGCCATTTTAGTTTTAGGGATGACTAATTGTATGGCTACAAATGTAGAAAAATTATATCATTAGTTTGAAAGGTGTATTTAGACTAGTACTAATCAACCTACTAATTCACTCAATTTTATGCTGGATGGAGATTGCCCTATAGGGTGATGTTAATATAATACCTATCTTAGAGAGTAGTGTTGACCACTGGTGAACTACTAAGGGTATACAGGATAAGTTTTGAGGGCACTTGACCTTAAACTACTTCATATGGAGTGATTTTAGTAGAAGTGTGGTAATAGGTATTATACCACCATTATATGAGGAAAAAACACTTTTCCCATTATTGTTCATGTTCTAAATCAAATAAATGAAGGAATTTTTCCAAGCATTTGTTGATAATTTATATCTATCCATCTATTTGGGGATGATACATAGATCATATCTTCAATTGTGTGTTTGTGTGTCAGAATAGCTCCATCCAAAAATGGATGGTGAAAGTTGCATCATGATCAAATATGATTGAAGAAGGGATGCCATGAAGATATAAGATCTGATCCAAGAAAACTTGTGTGATTATGGAGGATGTATAGGAATGGTTAAGGGCATAAAAATGACTATATTTGGAGAGGTAGTCTACCACAACTAGGATCACTATTTTTCCTTTAGATTTATGGATATCCTCAATGAAATCCATAAAAATATCTATCCATATCCTATTTAAATGGTCAAGGGCTTGAGAAAACCAAGAATCACTATTTTTTACTTTTATTACATTGGAAAGTATCACAGTATGTCACCATATGTTTAATTTACCCTTTCATCCCCTTCCAAAATAAGTATCGACATGATCACTCATATGTTTTGAGAAATCTTGAGTTTATTGCTAATGGAAAAACATAGATTTCATATAATATGGCTTGATGAAGGTCTATGCTATGGGGAAGCACCATACAACCCTTATATCATAGAGAAGCACCATCCCATGAATAATGTGGAATTATAGAGGGGTTAGTGGCCAATTTTTGAATGAGGTGGTGTGAAGAGGGATAATTTACATGCCATTGGTATACAGATTCCAACCAATTTAGAATGGGCATAGAGATCACATAAATGGAATTCTAGTCCTTGAATGTGCATGAGAGATAATATGCCACATCATTGTCTTTACCCTTATTGTAAGTGATATCATAACCATATCCCATGAGTTTTAAAACCCATTTATATTATGCTAGTGATGAGACCCATTATTTAAATAAATATTTTGAACTCTGGTGATTAATTTTGATGTAAAAATTATTCCCAAGTATGTATAGCTACCATTTTTATACTATATTAAAAATTACCATCATTTCCTTTTCATATGTAATTAAAGAAAAATTTCATCTAGAAAGGGATTTGATAGTGAAAGCAATGGGATGATGGTATAGGAGAAAAACAATACCCAGGCCATTGCCACATGCATCAATTTTTATGGTAAATTTTTTGGTGAATTTTGGCATGGCCAAAATTGGTGTGCTACACATAGCCTATTTGAGTGCCACAAATGTTTTTTTATCTATGGAATCCCATGTGAATGCATCCTTATTAAATAAGGAAGTCAATGGAGTCATGCTCTTTCCATACTCCTTGATGAACTTGTGGTAGTATCCTATAAGACTTAGGAAGACACAAAGTCTCTTAAGGGTTGTTGGTCGAGGCCAATGCTATATATCACTACATTTTTTGGATCCACATAGACCCCATTAGCTCAAATAATGTGCCATAGATATTTGACTTTCTCTTGACTAAAGGAACACGTACACTAATTGGCACATAATTGATTATATTCTAGAAGTTGTAATGCCATGTCAATATGGTAGAGATGCTTAGACCATGTGTAGCTATAAATAGAAATATCATCAAGGAAAACCAAAGAAAATTGACAAAGGAAAGGTCAAAATATTATATTCATTATTTCCTAAAATTTTAAAGGGGTATTTGTAAGTCTAAATGACATGACCAAGAATTCATAGTGACCATGATGAGTACATAAGGTTATCTTTGGAATGTCATCAACATGCATATGGAATTGATGATAGCCTAAATGAAGATCTAATTTGGAGAAAAAAATTTCCCATGGAGCTCCTAAAGAAGCTCATGGATGACTAGAATTGATAATTTATCTTTGATAATGAGGTGGTTAAGGGAACATAATTTAATGTAGAGGCACCATGACCCATCATTTTTATGGACAAAAAACACTGGGAAGACTAAAGTCTAGTGTTGGGGTGAATAACTCTAGAATTTAGGAGTTACCATTGTAGTTCCTTATGATCCCACATCTTTACCTTAGTGAGGTGCTTGACTGGTGTGATTGGTCACAAGTTCATTATGTTCTTTACATGTGGGAAAGTGGGAGATTGATATTGCACTGAGAGTTTATCTTATGCTAACTTAGCTAGACACAAGGCATTCATCATGTTGTCGGGACAAAAAAATTACACCTCTAAGTGTTTGTATCTTTAAGGCCACTAATAAAACAAATATTGAATAATTTATTTGATAATCCTTTAATGTGATTAGCTAGTTTCCCAAATTTAATCTGATAAACACAAATGGTGCCTATTTGGTAGAGTTTGGTGAGAGATCCTATAAATTCCTTGAATGTTGAGAGACCAAACCTATCAAAAATTAAGGATTCAACTTTATTAAAATAAATTTAATAATTAGACTTGAGATACCTATTATATCATTAAGTTTCACCATTGGAAGGATTTCTTTAGGTTCCTTATGACTAAGCCATATTATTGGGACAACCCTAGGCTATGGGTAATTTATGATGGGGTGGAACCTCTAGAGAAGGCCAACTTCCTCTTGATGGAACACATAGACTAATGATTGAATATTAAAAAGGGTTATAAGGGGGGAAAAGGAATCTTAATAAGGATAAAATATGATGCACCAAAAAATATGGACACTCACATGAGCTCAAACCCACACTAGATCAACATAAGATAACTATAGCTCAGACAACCTCACAATATTACTAATTGGATAAGTATTTAATAAAAGAGGTTTAGATATAAAATTAATCTATAATTTCAATATCTTAAAAATACCTTGAAAGAGGTAATCAAAAGGACAATGAACTAGGAAGATTCTACTTCACAAATTCATCATGCACATGCATACTAAACTCTAATCAAAGTCAAGAGATAGGATAAGAGTTAATTTTATGATTCAATAGGTAGTTATTAAAATATTTTTACAATGTTTATCCCTATTAAATGATAACCCTTTTACAAGAGTCTCAATGAATATCCTTGTTTCCCAGAAAGATACAAATTTGAAAAATATGAGAACCTTTATAATGAAAAAAAAGAAAGGAAGATATAAGAGAAGGGGGAGAGAGAAGATCATGTCAATTGAGATCATTAAATGAGTTTCCCCCATTGTATGAATGCTCGAACATATTTTTTTCAACTCAGGATTAGTCCATCATCAACAAGTTAACTTGAATTAGCTCCAGTAGTCTTCAATTTATTCTCATTGGATGAGAGATCCATTAAAATACAAGGGTTTGTTTTAAATGATGATTCATGATTATTTCAAGGAGATAATATCTCTAAAGGCTCTGATCATCATTGAATGCTCCAAATACTTCTCCAATCCCTCAATTTACTCCATGAAATTCACCACACCTTCCATTTGGCTTCATTATGAGGATAAGATCCTCATATTATTGGGTCTGATAAAACCATGATCATGTTTGCTTTGGGAAAATATGGGTACCTATTTGTCAAAGATATGATAATGCCAAAAAATAAGACACCTTTCCATAATTGCATATCTACCCCCCCATTTTTAATATTCAATCATAAGTCTATTATATCTTTATTATAGATTGAAAACCAATCTTATTTATTAGTTTTCCTATAGATTATTATATCAATGAAGGTCCAATAGATGTTTGTTCATATTACAATAGTTGGTTTCCACCTTTCACTTTGTAATAGGTCAAAAAAACATATTATACCTTTGAATACTATGGTAACTAAGAACTTGTTGCACACGAGGATCATCTTTAAATAATGATAAACATAGTAATGGAATGACCTTACAACCCTAGAAAACAAAGCCCATATTTTCTCATCTTCAAACTAGGAGCCTAACCTATAAGTAATTTCCACCTAATTCAAATGGAAAACTTTGAGTATCATTCACTTTTAACAAAAAAAGATGAAAAATACCTTGCTTTGGAGGTACCAAAATTGGTGAACCAGACAACTTGATAGAAAATATATTTGATGTGCTCTCTAGTGGATGAAATGGGATAAACATGTCTCAAATGTATACATACTAGTCCATTTCTTCAAGTCTTGCTCCAAAATGGACTATAAAAGCATCTAAAACCTTCTTTTTTGATGGCTCAATTTTTTGATCTAAAAGAATCACATGTGATGGCTCCTCTTTATCATCCTCTAATTGAGTTAAGTACTTGATAGGACATCCTCTTGTTAATACAAATATTTAATAATCAAATTACACCTAGATCCTATGTTTTAATTCCACATCATTATATTACTCGATCATAATTAGATCATAGTCTCCTTAAAGAGGAATATAGCCTAACTTTAAGGTCTCAAATGATTCCTTCATTATGACCAAAGTTTTAATTCCAACCTCTGATGACTCATTACGATCATGTTCAATATGCACATTTTAATCAGCTACTTCTTGGACCTACTTAGTTAAAGGTATAGGTGTGTCATCCAAATATAAATATTCAAGCTTATCCCAGAAGGTAACCTCCTCTTGGTCATTGGAAAGGATGTTAATCTCAACCTCATCAGGAGTCAATCTATATAAACTACATTGGTCTTCTTCCTCTAAAGAGAGGGGAGTCTCATCTTTTCAATCAAGGCCTAGTTCATCATGATTTTGATGTTCTTCACTAGTATGTTCATCAAAATTCATCACTTGGGCACTTGAGATGTCTTATTCATCAACCTCTCTCAAGTTTCCATCTGGTTCTTTAACTACAAATGAGGGTTAATTTGACCATCAAGGGTCTAAAAGTTTACACTTATCTTACTCAAGGTCTAATATACTTTCCTCTAGATCTAACACATTAGGGCTATCCTAAAATAACACCTCATATTGAAGTGGGCCAACTTCTAGTTCTTAGTTTTGATCCTCTTATTTGTCTATGTAGAATGGACCTTCAATAGTCCATTCAAGGTTTGCTCTATATTTAGCTTAAGGATTATCCTCAATAGGCAAGTTTGCAACATTAAGCTATTTCATTTCACTTAAGAAATAAAAGAATAAATGCTTACATTGATCATATATATTACTTGAGCTACCCTTAACATCCACCATAGCTTCATGAAGGTTGTCCTCTTGTGGCCCATCAAGCTCCTATAACTTGAAATTTGAAACATGCTCTTTCCCATAAAGTGTGCTACCTATTATGATCTCCTCATCATATAAAATTACATTTTCCTCATGTGTCTCACTTATGATTTTAATCTCCTCCTCTATCCTTTACAGAATAGGTTCTTTCTCAAAGAGGGATATGGTGGGAAGGTGAATAAATTCACCTTGCTTGTAGCTTAAGAGAGTATCCCTCCAACTAGGGACCTTGAATGGCTTATTTGATGGCTTTTGGGGAAGGGAAAGAGGGTCTCAAAACTCTTGTTCACTAAGCTCATTGAGCTAAGCTATGGTCACTTGATTCAATTCTTACACAACTAACCCTTCCTCTAACAAGACTAGTTCATGGACTGCTTCAACTAACACCTCTTCCTTATTTATGCCCTTATAAACTAATTTCTTTGATGTAAGTGAGTAGGGAATAAACACTTTATCTTCCTTTTGAATGGTTATAGGAAAGGGTGGCCTCACAAGTGAGGGAATGGCATAGATAGGCTTAAATGTGTTGGAGAAGATCCATGATGGAATGGCTTCATGTTCTTGAGTGGGAATAGGTGTATGGATAGGAGAGGGTAAAATGATTGGCTCAATATTGACATACTCTCTCTTCTATTGATCAAACACTTTTTCAATGGATAATACCCACCCTTTTAGGTCTTGATTTTCAACCTATATATAGTCATCTTCTTCAATGGATGCCCATACATTCCAAAACTCCTATAAGAATCTCCTTATCTCTTCTATGGCATGAATAAGGAATTTTTGTTCAAGATTGACCCCCTCATTGATTTCCATGATCGTTTTGCCTTGGTATATTATTTCCCCTCTGAGTTTTGACAAGGATATATTTTTACAAGGTTGAATGGGGGGTTGATCAAGAACTCTTAAAGTTGAGATTGAGGTTCTTAGAGGGGAGAGGACACATAAGACTGATCCAAATGATCCTACTTTTCTTCGTAAGAGATTAACACACTATTTACATTATGGATCATGCTTCTTATCATTACTATGTCCTCAATCTCACAATATTACCATTGTTAACACTCACAAAGTGACCATATATTCTTGACCAACTAAATATCACTCCTTAACTTTTATATAACAAGGATAGGGATGACTCAAAAAAACTCTAGAACCCTACCAATTTCCCTTATCAACTCAACATAAATTGATAATGCTTTCTTGACTCTTGACAATGATGTAATATGATAAGCTTGGTATTGAAAAGGGGAATTAGAAGGTTGATTTTAATGCAAATGAGGTTAACCTTGGTCATATGTATGGGTATAAGGAGGTCAAAGGCCATGATAGGGTTGATAGGATATTTGAGTTCCACTTGGGGGAAACACATAAATATTATTTGTCTAATAAGTGTGATGCTAAGCTAGATAATAAGCATATTAATCAAAAAAGGGTTGATTGTAAATATCAAATTATGATTATTAGACACTTAATTAGGCTACTTAAACTAGTTTATAGATGCTTGGATTTGCCATTGATGTTTGCACACGTGTCTCCAAAATTTGATTGGATGAAGAGAACACCAAAACCCTTCATTAGTGAACAATGTAGAAAGTCCCATTAATCTTGTCAAAAAATATTATAGAATCAATTTTCAACCTTAAAAGGATTTCTTCAAGCTCCTTCTAACTAAGGTAAAATACTAGGATAACCCCAGGCTGTGGGTAACCTATGATGGGGATGAACCTCTAAATAAGTTAGGTTTCCTCTTGATAGATCACCTAGACTAATGCTTTCATAAGGAAAAGGGTTAGAAGGGGGGAAAAGGGCTCCTAATAAGGATAAAAATTGATGCACCCAAAAATATGGACACTCACATGAGCTTGAACCCACACTATAGCTCACACAACCTCACAATATTACTAATTACATAAGTATTTCATAGAAGAGGTTCAAACAAAACACTAATCAGACCTACGATAGCTTTAAAATAACTTAAAATAGGCAAGAAAAAGGATAAATAACTATGAATAATATCCTTCATAGATTCATCATACACATTCATATTAAACACTTATCAAAGGCCAAAGATAGGCAAAGAGTTAATCTTATGATTCAATAGGTAGTTCTTATAATATTTTGATAGGGTCTAGCCTTATCAAATGAGCACCCTTTTTCAAAAGTCTCAATGAGTATCCTTATCTCCCATAAAGATAAGAAATCTAAAAATCTAAAAAGCTTTACAATGGAAAAAATAAAGTAAGATATAGGAGATGGGAGAGAGAGAAGAGCACAATAATTGATATCATTAAATGAGATACCCCCTTTAGATGAATGATCCACCATCTTTTGGTCCAATTAGGATTAATCCATCATCAACAAGTTAACCTGCATTAACTCTAGTAGTCTTCAATTTATTCTCATTGGTTGAGAGATCCACTAGAAGACAAGGGTTTATTTTTCATGATGAGTCATGATTCTTTCAAGGAAAAAATATCTCCAAAGGCTCTGATCAACATTAAATACTCTAATTGCTTATCCAATCCCTCAATCTAGTTCATAAACTTTACCACACCTTCCACTTGGATTCATTATGAAGACAAGGTCCTCAAATTCTTGGGCCTAACAAAACCATGATCAAGTCTACTTTGGGCAGCTATAGGTATCTTTCTATTGAAGATATGATCATGTAAAAAATGAGACACCTTTCCATAATTAGATATATGTCCCCCCATTTGCAATATTCAATCATAGGTCTATTATAGCTTTACTATAAATTGAAAAAAAGACTTATTTATTATTTTTTTATAGCTTATTATATCAATGAAGAGATGCTAAATGCTTGGTCTTATTACAATAAATGGTTGCCACCTTTTGCTTTATAATAGGTCTAAAAGACCTATTATTCCTTTGAACACTATGGAAACTAAGAACTTGTTACACATGAGGATCTTCTTAAAATAATGACTAATAAAATCATATAAAAACCCTACAATCCTAGAAAATAAAGCCTATTTGTTTTGGGTCTTCAAACCAAGAGCCTAACCAAGCTTTAATGGTATCCTTTGCATTTGGCATATTTGTTCTGATTTGGCTTGGGTCACATTTTGATCATGAATCTATGTATTTCCTCAACTAGGTTGAAAACTTCTTTTTTGACCTCTATTGAAAGTCTCCTAGTCTCACCTTTGCTCATTGGTTATTAATTATCGACTTATCTTATTGACCTTTTGACCCATTTCCTATCATTTATCCCCTTTGGTATGATCAAATGCATGACATTAGATATGTTTTAGGGACCATTTTGACTTTTTGACCTACTATCATGCCATATATATTTGATGCATGATTGAATGCAATCCATTGATCTTGTTGAGACCCACCATTTGAACTCAAAAGGCTAATTCATGAGGCCAAAATTTTATGTCTAGATGCCCATATTTGACCTCTATATGAACGTCTTTGATGTCTACATTAATGTTTTAGGATTTTTTAACCCCAATAGTTATTTATTGTGGCTTAAATTTGATGTCTTCATGCCCATCATTAGATGTCCACATGAACTTCATTGACTTACACACTCTCATCTCCATTTTGAACCCCAATGGTTATTTGTTGTAGCTTAATTTTAACGTTCATGTGAATTTTTCATTATGCATGATAAAATTTCAAGACTTATATCTTGAGATAGAGAATTCATTAAGACATGAAATTTATAAAGAAAGATCAATGCATGAAAGGAATCATGTCCATGCATTTCTTTTGGCCTGAGAGGATTTCTAGGTGAACTTATAAAATGCACAAATGAGTTGACTAGTCCATTTCTATGTGTCATCCTAATGATGGTTTGGTTCATTTAGACTTGTGCTAGGAACTATTGTTTAATATTTGAAATCTAAAATGAAACCCCTAAGACTTATATAATTTATCCTTAACCCTAAATTGCTCAAACACCATGAAAACTAATTAGATCCTCTTATTTATAAATCTAGACCTAGTTCAAGCCTTTGGTCCAATCATTCCATAAAACCATGCAAAATATTTATATGTGGGCCAAATTTGGCCAAAATTACCTAATTTTTGTTCGAAGTGGAAATAAATAATAGGGACTTTATTGATAAAATAAGTATTGTGAATGTTGAAGAATTACTTGGATTGATATATCCATCTTATAGGATCTATACTATTAAAACTTGGAAAGTCTAGATTAGGCCCACATTATGTGTGGGGAGAAGAGAAATTATTATATGAAGAAGAATCCTATAATTTTTTCATCAAAAGTTTATTATGTTGAATCATTCCATGCATCATATTGGTTAACTCAGTGACCTAGGATTTCAATTGGGAAATTTCTTTCTCCATGATCTTTGTGCCTCTATAGGTGGCCACCATAAACAATGTTTTTTTTTTTGGAAAGGGATATAAAAACATGTCTTAAGACATAGTAAATAAGGATTTTTTTTGATTTGGTATCAATTGGAAGGGGTAAATGTACTTTTACTAATTTTTGGCACCTCCTGTTAGAATTGATGAAGGCAAAGGCAATTTTGAAATCATAATGAAAAAACTAGAAAAATTTTCTAAGAGAGACAAAGGAGCATAAAAGGGAAAAAAAAACTATGTGAAATTTTCAAATCAAGAGGGACAAACTAAATAATTTATGGAAAAACCTAAAAAAATAAAAAATTGAGATTTTTGTCTAATAGAAGTGTAATTGGGATATGGACCTTCAAGTAAAATAATGTAAAAAATAGAATTTCAGATGTTCTAAGAAATTTTGAGAGTCAATACAACTAAAGAGAGAGATATGGTGAAAAAATTCAAATTTCCACTGGGTTTCTCCCACCAAAATCTTATCTGCAATGTTCTTAACTATGATCACTCTATTATTGGTCTTTTGAAATTGTTATGTTGGATATGGGCCCCAAGTCTATTTAAGATCTTAAGGGTTTTAAGGATTTTCTATAACCACCAATGTTTTTTGAATGAGTACCACTCTCTAGATTAGTTCTAGCCATAGATTTACCCCTAAGAAACAACTCTTGGTTTACCTCAAGGGTGGAAACTAATCAATCGAAATGGGGTTGTTTCCCTTTTTACTTGTAGGTCCTTTTAATAGGATAACTACTTCAAGGTTCCTGTGGTACTCCTCACAATGAGTTTTAAGTCTTATACCAAAGTAATTACCATAGTTATGTGGAGGGGTATTTCCTATAATGGATATGTATAAAAAGAGGCAAGGAAAAATATTTACATAAATGTTGCAGCTCCTTGAAATCCACTACTAAAAAACAAATTCTGTAAAATCTACCCATAGGCTAAGAAAGTGATTTGATACCAGATGTGAGGATCCTTATTCATAGATTTACAAACTACAAAAAATAAATGAACAATGAAATTAACTTTAGAAAATAAACCAAAATAACCTTTAGATCTTAGGCCACTTCGAGAGGAAAACCTCCTTTGATCAAGATCAATACAGTAATATTTGTGGATGCATTCATTATGCCTCAATACTTAAATAATAAATCTATTCTAACAACTATTACTTACCATGTATGTGGGATAATTCAAATATTTTCAAGGGATGACTTACATAACATATGAGTCCATAATGACTAATACACTAATAATGGAAATACAAAGGTAGGACATAAGTTGCTAACATTTATATATGTGTATTATTATCTTATAATATTGATTGAGAGTTTTTCTTCCAATTATTAAAATATTTATTTTTTAAGTCATTATAATTTTGTTATAAGATTATTTTATATTCTTACATCTTAATTTATTTCAAATAAATTTAACTTTATTGTAGTTTCTCACAATTACTATAATAGTATACTATAAAAATTTATATTTTATATAATGATTAATTATATGTGAATGATAAGATTATTTCAAGTAATTATAAATTAAATTTATTTTATTTGATTAGGTAAACAAGTAGGTTTTACAAGGATCCTATAACCTAATAGTTAAAATAGAAGCAAAGTAAATTAGATTAAGCCCCAAGGGATGGAGAACATACTACAACCAAATCAAAATAAATAACATTAAAAAATTATAGCAAAAGACCAAACATCCCTAGATAGAAAAGTATAATTACTCAAGGGGTATAGTGTCTTATATGAGTTCCTTGCTAGGATCCTTGTCCTTTGCCTTGTCCTTCAAATTTTACTTAATAGTTCTTTCCTAGGTCTTTTTGCTCAGACCTTCAATAGTGTCCTTTAGGAAGATCATCCTTGGTTTCTTTTAGGCCTCCTTCTATAGGTTCTTATTAGGGATGTTAGCCATAATAAAGGGTTTGGGGGAGGGTTTGGGATTGATCTAAACCACTGCCTTTTCATCTTTTTTCCTATGGGGAGCGTCCTCTACCTAACTAATATACATGAATTCTTATAACATCTTTTTGGCTTCTTTATTAATCAAATTCCATTATTTGATCAAGGATCCTAGACCTAAACCCACTTTGTGGAGTTCCTCATTCAATTCCTTTGATCATATTTTATTTTTTTAGACTGACTCAGTCAAGATGGCCTTTCCTTTCCCTAAAGATTTTTCTACATCCTCCTTTTCAAGGATGATTGGTTTTGGTTTTTTCTTGATGAGCTAAAGGGGGATGTCCTATGCGAGGCCTTTAATTTTGGATCTTATAATGGAGGGGTTGGAAGGGGATTGGGGAGAATCTAATGTTGGATATTTTTTTGGGGATTCTTCCTTAGAAGACCATCTCAGTAGATATTATTTTCCATTCAAATTCTCCCTATGATTGACAAGTATAAAGATGAGCCATTAATGAATTATGGTAATTTCATCATTGATTTAGAAATCCAGGGTGATGATCTTAAGGGATTTTAGTATAAAAATGATAGATTAATCTCTTAAAGCATTGGAAATGAATTAATAATATAAATTTATGAGATAATATAAGTGTAAATTTACCTTCTAATGTTAAATAATTCATAATTTATAGGTAAACATCTAGCCAATACCTTAGTAGGTCCATTGTTAGGAACCCTTTTTGTCCATTTTCAAGGCTTCATTCATCCCAAAAAATATTTACATCAACTCCATGTTTTTAGATTGGTCATTAAACACCTTTTATCCCTTGCACAAGATCCATGTAACCTCCCTAATTATCTCCTTTATAATAGTGATTATAATGCCTCTCATTTCCATCATTCTTTTATTCCAAGCTAAAATGAAGTCTTTATCTAGGTCTACATTATGGCCAATGATGCACCACATATATTAAATAATCACCCCTTACATAGCTTCCTTCTTACCTTATTATTATCTTAAACCTCCATGCAAGAGAGAAAATCTATCCTATCCCTGTCCCCTTCCATGTTGTACAAGCAAATTTTTAAATTATTTTAATGATGAAAAAGCTCTACCTTATCCTAGTTATGTCTACTATTATCAACACATTTAGAGAGGAATATAAGTTCCCTCACTTATATCAAAGAATTAAAATCGCACACATCTTGATGATGACTTGGCATGGTTATGGAGGCATGATGAACAAGATATGAGTTTCACACGTGTGTCCTACTCCATTCAATACTAGGACATGATTGATTCATTTGGAATGGCCTTGCTGACATGTGGTGGGATGTGGCTTATTTATTTATTATTATAATGGTATTTTTGGTATATTATAATATTTTATTATAGTTTATCTCAATATAGTTCAATATAGTTCCAACTATTCTAATGGTATATTATAAAAATTTATATTAAATATAATAATTAAATATATGTAAATTATAAGGTTATTTATCAAATAATTATAAATTGAAATTTATTATAGTTTCCTTCAATATAATTTAATAATATTTCATATAAATTTAATTTTATTATAGTTTCACACTTTGTTCATCCTAGGAAATCTCTTAGAGTGGGTGGCCATCCATTCTAATCACTCCCACTCCAAGAGGTAAAACCATTATAGAGATACTAATCAAACCAGTGTTGATTAACACTAAACTCAACCTCCCATTTTGCACAATCTACATTCATCCTAAGAAATTTATTAAAGTGGTCACTTGCCTATTCTAATAGATACCACTCTAAGAGGTTAAATCATTATATATATACTAGTAAAAAAATGTTGACTAACATCAAACTTAACCACCCATTATTCACAATCTACATCCATATTGAGAAAGCTCTTATAGTGGGTGTTTGACCAATCTTAAGAGATTAAAGTTGTTTAGAAAATTTATTCTAATGCCTCATAAATCATAAATCATACCTAGAAATTTTGCACAATCTTTGTCCAGCTTGAGAAATCTCTTACAGTGGATGGCCTCCCATTATAAGAGATTAATATTTTTGAAAACATAGTCAAAATTATGGTACTCATCCTTTTAACTCACTACATTTGAAAAATTAATTACAATGTTACATGATAGATGGATTTTTTAGTATATCTAAGTTTTTAAAAATAGATTGAATTTATTCATTTTTGATAAGGTAAGGCAGCAAACCAGGGGCTGAACCCTTTACAGTGCAAAAAATACAAGAAGGAAATCAAACAAAATATGCCTTTAGAGAGACGATGGAACTAGCTGAGAAACAACAGATGCAAAAATAAAACACAAGAAATGGAAAGACCAGAGTCAGAGAGGACTCTCCTTACATAACCATTGATTTGAGAAGATCATTAAGTTTCTCAGTATTCTCTACATTATCAGCATGCCCAATATTAACCACCTCTTTCAGCATAGACATGTTTAAGAGAATTGTATTCCAGAGTCCTTTGGAAAATTCTACTCCAGCCTCTGAATATGATCCTTCAGGGCCCCAATTTCAGCTTTCCAATTCGACTCATTCTCAATATCCTCACAAGATTCCTCAACATACATTTTCCCCTTATTGTTAGTATTTTCCATAGTGTTAGCACCATGCTGCTTAGTAACCTCAAAATCCCTAGTCTCCTACTTCCCTCTAGTGTCCTCTGAAATTTCTTGGTTTTCTAGCTCCTTAGACTCTTCCTCCTAGGTTGCTTCTTCTAAAGCACTTTTGAAGTAATCAATCAGTCTAGCCTTCAGGGCGGGTTTACCAGTAATTCATCCTGACCTTCACACTCTAGAGGAAAATCCTTCCTTATTAATTTTGGAAGACTTGTGAGATTTACCACCTTGGCCCCCCGTGGCCCTACCCAGATTTTTATGGGTCCCCTCTATGGTCTCTTTAATATTCTCTTCCTCTTCATCAACCTTTCTCTTCTTATCCTTCTTTCTCACAAAGGACCTGGGGGTATCAACAGGGGTCTCTTCTAGGGTGGAGAAAGAAACATCTTTTGTTTTGGTAGGAGCAGGGGAAAAATAGGACTCATCAATAGAATCGCTAGACACCGAGTTGGAAGGAATGTCTCCACTATCAACTCTAATAGTCTTGGATGGCTCTAGGGCTTGGTGAAAGTTGTATAAGTAGAAAATTAGCCCCTAGTGTAAGGGAATAGGGTTCATATCTAGCTTCTTAGCCATTTTAGCTCTCACCTTTAGGACAGAGTGTTCCAAAGAGGAGAGCAGGTAAAAAGGGAAACTAATAATAACATTGAGCCTGAAGTGATTTAACAAATGGAGGTGGTAATTGTAGAACCTGGTAAATTTCCCTTCAAGTGTGAAGTAATTCATGAGAATGAATCACACTCCATCCCATGGCTCTAAAAGTTTTGTGTGCTCGAATCCTCCTTGATACGGGACTAGTTCTTCTCCCTCACCTAGAAATAGTTTATGGCTTGTCAGATCCATAATTTTGGTTTTCCTTTGAAGTTTGATTCCCTACATGGTCATTCCTGTGGCCATAAAAAACACCTTTTTATAAATTTCAAAACTAATTCCACCCACTGTGACTTGTCTATTTAACTAGGATCTCACAAACTACTCAGACAAGTTTTTATCATAACCATTAAGCCTTTCCAGATATGGGATGATACCCCCTTCTTTAAAATAATGCCAAACTAGTGGATTATATTTGAATTCACAATAGGAGATAGGTTCAGTTTGAATACGGTCTCTTCCCATTTTTTATTTGCAAACCCAAACCATGGAGTTCCTAAGTTCAACCTTTAGCTTTGAAATGGTTGCTAACCCTTGTTTTCGTTTATGCATAATGAAGATGTGATGGCTCATTATTTGAAATACCTTATAGAGATGACATTGCCTACTCCCATGCTTGGAAATTATTTCTCATTTATTTTCATGATGAGACCCACGCACCTCAACCTCATGATATAATGAATCATCAATGATTGTCAAACAATTACCAAGGTTATCAAGTTTCAAGATCCATGATGGCCCTCTCAAAATGGACGGCCTTTGATAGATATCCTTGTCATCAATGTGCCTCATTCTTGACAAGTCATCTCCTTTTGAATAATCTCCCTAATGTTTAAGGGAATATGAACACCTTGTTGCCACACCCTCTAACCTAAAAATTACTAACCAAGGTTGGCACAAGCATCAACAACCCTATTTCCCTCTTTGTAAATATGGGAAATCTCTACTCTGGAAAACTTTTGCAAAAAAAATTGAATATCTGTAATGATGTCTTTTAGCTTAATTCCCACATTTGATGCTTTATTAACTGCATCTATGATCATTTTAGAGTCTCATTTTATACTCAAGTTCCTTATTCCTAGGGATATAGCTAACTTTAACCCCCATTATAGAGCCATTACTTCAGCATAGTTGTTGCTCTGACATCCTATTCCACTAGCATAGACAATAGACATCCATCCTTTATCATTCCTTTTAATTCCTCCTCCACTAGATTTACCATCTAACTTGGATGCCCCCTCAAAGTTGAGTTTCATCTAGTTAGGCTTTGGAGGGATCCATTTAGTATATAGTCTCTGTAGCATTTTGGAGTTATTATACCCAGGGATCTAGTTTAAAACCTTCCATTTGGTTGTAATTTGGTTTTCAATTTGAGATAGGGGTTTCTTTGCAACATGAATATGAGCTATTGTGACACTTTCCATAATGGTCTTAACAAAGGAGTTAAACACTTGAGATGCATTTCTAGCAGTGTCCCTAAAAATTTTGTGGTTGCACTCTTTCCATAAAATTTAGCTCAAATATGGTAGAGTTTGCTTCCATAATTCCATAAGCCAGGGATGTGTGAAGGTTGGATTCCAACTGAGAATTACTTCTTTAAGGTCATAACTATAGACCCATTCAATACCAAAGTTGTTAAGTATTGTGCCCCATAATTCTCGAGCAAAATCACAGTGGATGAAGAGGTGTGAAACTAATTCCTCTTTTGAACCACACAAGAAACATTTGTTAACTAGGGTAAACCCTCTCTTTTGAAGGTTATCCTGAGTTAGGATTTTGTTATGAGTAGCAGCCCACCAAAACATGTTAATTTTTGGAATAAGTTTATGATTCCAAACCTTTTTCCATACATCTTTATTATGAGCTTCAGGAATGAGCAGATGGTAAGTAGATTTGATAGAGAATGATCCATTCTTATCTGGCCACTATTATTGTTCATCCTCCCAGGGGAAGAGAGGGATTCTAATCTCTTAAATGCACTACTAGATCTCTTACACTCTAAGGAAAAGCTTAGGCCGGTGATCATAGCAGTCCAATAGATTTTTCTAGCTCCTCATCCCATTGTTATTTTCCATATAATCACTAACCCTATCTCTAAAAAACTAAGTAGCCAAGTCACCAATCTCTCCATAGTTTCCTTGTGTGATGAGAGCCTTGTCCTTTAACCAGATATCATCCCAAAATTTAATATGCCAGCCATTTCCAAGTTTCCATCTAATTCCCTATATAGGAAGGATTCTACTGTTTAGCATTCTATTCCATATCATAGATCCCTGGGGTAATCTGATTTGTTTAAGAAAGTTGGAATCATCAATGCTATGCATGTATTTAGCATATATTATTTCCCACTAATCATTATTTTTATGGATCAGGGTCTAACTAAATTTTGAGAAAAGGGTTTTGTCCATGTTCTTGATAGACCTAATATTGAGTCCATCATGAGATTTTGGAAGAAACACTTTTTACCATATGACTAAAGACATTATTTGTTTGTCTTCCACCCCCATACATAAAAACTTTCTTTGGATATGTTCCAGTTTCTCAAGAAAATACATAAGAATTTTAAAAAGAGATAGGAAGTATGTAGGAATACCTTGTAGCGAGGCCTGAAGAAGTTGCAGTTTACTAGCACTGCTGAGTAGTTTCCCTTTCCAGCCAAGAAGTTTCCTCTACATTCTTTCCACAATTCCATTCCAAAAACTAGGAGATACCTCTTTGACCATGAGTGGGAGACCTAGGTAGGTAGCTAGTAGAATAGCTTCAACACATTCTAATATATCAATGATTATATGTTTAAGTTCATTAGGAGTGTTGAAGAAATACACATTGCTTTTTTGAAAATTTATCCTTTGTCCTGACTCTTTGGCATAATTATTTAAGATATTCTTCCATCTTCTAGCTTCAATCACCGATGAGATGCCAAAGAAGATGGTATCATCCACAAACTGCTACACCACCATAGGATGAAGGGAGGAGGTAGGTTTGATGCCCACTAGCTTTTTTGAGGCTATATCTACTTGTATGTATCTTCCCAGTGCCTCTGCCATAATGATGAATAAGTATGGGGAGATAGGGTCTCCCTAATGAATTCCTCTTGAAGATGAGAAGAACCCTCTAGGTACACCATTTACTAGAACCAAGAATTTTTTAGAAGAGACAACGTTCCATATCAAGCGAGACATTTTATCATTAAACCCAAATTTTTTGATCACTTGGAACAGAAAAGTCCATGAGACTCTATCATAAGCTTTAGAAATATCTAGCTTGCGAGCCATACCATGGATTATGATCTTATCCATGGAGTGAATAGTCTCATGTGTGGTGATCACAGCATCAAGAATCTACCTTCTTGGGATGAAACCTTTTTGAGCAGGAGAAATATTTTTTTCTAGTAAAGGTTAAATCCTCATAACTAACACTTTAGTACATAACTTATAAACAGTGTTGCATAGACTAATGGGCCTGAAATCAGTAAGGTGTGAAGGTTGTGATTTTTTAGGAACAATTACTATGAAGGTATTATTAGATTGTTTCAAGATTTTACCTGATCTGAAAAAATCATGAATAGTAGCCATGAGATCCGTTCCTACTATCTCCCAATATTCCTGAAAGAATATAGGAGGAAAGCCATCATGACCTAGGGATTTGAATTCACACATGGAGAATAAAATAGCATGGACTTCTTACTCAGATATAGGCTTTAACATCTCTAGATTATCTTCTTTCATTATCAAACAGGGGATTTTATCAATGAATTGGTTCATAGGTCTATCATTTCTATCATTATTATTTTCTTCCGTGAGCAGATTCTGAAAAAAAGCCCTGGCTTGTTCCCCTATCTCATTATCCTCAGTTATAATGTTGCCATTATCTAGAATAAGCTTAGTTATTGAGTTGGCTTTTCTATGTTTCATAGATGAGAGATGAAAGAAGGTAGTGTTCCTATCCCCCTCTTTAAGCCACTGAACACGAGATTTATGTTTCCAAAAAACCTCTTCTCTTTCTATAAGATTCTTCCATTTAGAAGACAAGACATTCTCTTCTTATAAAGTGTCTTTAGAGTCATCCCCTTGATCTATCAGTTGCTATATATCATTGAGTTTTCCCACTATATTTTTCTTCTACTGAAGGACCTGCCCAAAGTTGTATCTATTCCATCCATAATCTTCTTGTTTAATATACTGAAGTTTCTTGACTATTCTAAACATAGGAGTACCTTGAATATGAATTTTTTACCATTGGGCCACCATTTGTCTAAAGTCTTTGTGTTTGATCCACATAGCTTCAAAATAGAAAGGGGAAGGTCTAGATTGTCCCTATTCTCTCCAACTAATGAAAATCATGCAATGGTCAGACATGGTTCTAGGAAAAGCCTACACATGCATATTATGATAATACTTCCAGTTACTTGAGATAAGAAATATATCTAATTTAACTTGAATCATTTGATCTCCTCTTCTTCTATTGGTCCAGGTAAAATTTTGGTTTTCCAGTTCTATATCCAATAATCCCCAATTAGTGATAAATTTGGCAAAGTCGGACATGCTGTCTGAGTAATCCATAATCCCACCCTATTTTTTAAAAGGGTATAGAGGAGTGTTAAAATCTCCAGCTAACATCCATCTAGTGTTCTGGGGATTATTCCTAAAACTACTCAAGTCTATCCATAATTTTTGCCTCAAAGCTCTGTTATTCAGTCCATAGACATTGATCAATGACCAGTTCAAAGATTTCACAGAGAAATTGATAATCAAGAAGTGCTTGCTATAAGACATAAGAGATCCCTAGATTTTAGCACTATTCCACATAGTTACAATCCCACCTGAAGCCCCTTCAGCTGGACTAATGCAAAAAGCTGCCTTAGGCCATATGTAGTCAACAATTTTCCTAAAACTCTCCTCATTCATCTTGACTTCTTGGAGTAATAAAATATCTAACTTATTATCTAAAATTTAGTTTTTAACCTCAAACTGCTTTGAGGGACTGTTAAAGCCCCTTAGGTTCTAAGATAATATTCTCATTTAGAAGGTTTGAGGGGTTGGTCTCTAGTGTTTTCTGTTTACCACTGGCAATCTCCCTAGCAATCTCTCTTTGTCTTGTTTCTCTTAGGGTTGGTCTCCCTTGTTTGGGCTCAATTCCAACATCTGTAGATTTTTTACCTTTTCGATTCTTTTTCTTTATGGTAACCCATTCCTCCTATTCATTACTACCACTTTGTCCTATTTCACCTATTGCTAAATAGTTTCTTGCTTGGTCTCTGAATTCCAGAGCATGGAAAATGTCTGTGTTTAACTATAAGTCTACTTCTCCTTTAGTGGGATATATTTTTGGAGCTACTTCTTCCTATCCATCTCTTGGAACTTTGTCTTCTGCATTGTTTTCATAAATCAAATGGTTACCTCTTTCTCCTTCCTTAGACATATTAGTCTATTTATCTAGAGGGTTGGTTGTGTTTAATATATCCTTTTGACTATCATCTAATACTATATTTTCCTTTGGGACAACTTTTCCCTCACTACTAGTGATATCTTCCTTACCCATCTCCTCCTCTACCTTTTCTGTATTGTTAGGATTTTACACATTACTCTTCATTCCCTAATTTCTATTCTTTTTGTGGTTGAGAGACTGATCCTCCCAGTTCAACCTGGGAATCATCTTTCCTTCCCATTTTCTTTGCTTTGCTTTGTGTCATTAAATGTCCCTTTCTCTTACATATTTGACAGAAGTGGTAGCATTTTCATATGTGATCAGTTGAGTCCAAGTCCCATATTTAGAGTTTAGCTCTATGGACATAGGGAGAGTCTTATTAATTTCAACATTGACACAAAATCTAGCATACACACATCTAGACTTTGTTCTAGTTGTGTGATCTATAGTGACATATTGGCCAGTAGAATTGCCAATATTTGTGAACATTTTTTCATCCCAGAATTCCAAAGGAAACCTTGGTAGTCTTACCCAAGTAGAGTAGACTTATTAAGGTCTGAGTTAGGATCAAATCTTGGTTTCCACAAGCATAAGGCAAGAGAATGTGGGCCATACAACCATGGTCCTCCAACAAGAGTAGCTATCATGTCCTCCCTCTTTGTAAATCTAAAAAGGAATAGGTCTCTTGCCATGGCAGTGATAAAAAAACTACCCTTAACTTTCCACCTAGACAAAACCCATTTCTTAACCATTTAAATATTAGGATGGAATGAGAAAAACTTACCTACCAACATAAGGTCCATGGATGCTATGATTTCCTCCACCAGATCATCTAGGATATTCAGGGCTGTGCCCTCAAAGGTAATAGGGAGGTTTGACATGCTTTTCGAGGGACACATCTTTTCACTTGTTAGTGCTTTCTTTCATTCGTTGGATGGAATATCCTTTATCAGATTTTTGATTAGATCCCCAAAGGTACTGCCACTGGCAGTAGCCTCCATTGGATATGTGATCCCTTTGGTCGCACTCAGGGGGCCCTACTAGGTGGAAAAAAACCAATTTCAAATGTTTTCCACACAGAGCTGTTCTAGATTGAATTTATTTGTTATTATATCTAGTTTTTTAATTAGTATAATGAATTAATATGCTATGTTTTTTGATAACTAGAGTTAACTTTATTATGTTACACTATTTTTTTATATGATTTATGTAAAACCAAAACTTAATAAAATTTATTTGATTGTAATAAATAATGGATTTTATTGGGCACACTTCACATATAGATATCCCATTCATAGATGGATCCATTAACTAGAATAGAGGAGATGAAGAATGATTCACATAGATTTGTTATCAGGATAACTACCATAATTCCTTGGTCTGGTCTATTTAATATAAATGTCACATGAAGCTATATTAATTAAATTAAGTATGAAATGTGTTTCTAAAAAATTGACTATTATTTAAGTATAATATATAAATAATGTTAAAAATTCATGCCAAGTCATTAAAATGGAGTTATAAGTATATTCATATATAAAAAGTTGCATGGTTATTTCTACCAAACACCAAAGATATTATATATTTTCCCATGGTTGGAAATTAGATCCTTATCTATATTATGACAAATATGGTCTATAAAGTAGTGATAATATTTGTAAAGGGATTGTGATTGTATTCAAAAAAAATTACCAGTATGGATTTAATTCATATATTGCTCATCACTTGAATATGGAAAAGTAATTTGATAAAATAACAATCCATGTGATAATTCTTATTTTTATGAGAATGTAAAATTCAGCTATCCTAGAAAAGGATATTTCTTATTGTAAGAGCATCCAAGGCATATAGGAAATCTTATGTTAACAAAAAATAAAGTGGTGTGTTTTTTTGTTTTTTTCATTTATTTTTTGGTTTATCATGGTGAACATGAATGGATAAAATGGGTAAGTTTTAACACAAATGAAAAATAGTCATTGAGAATCTCCCTAGACCTATTTTTTTGCATATTTATAGTCCTCTTAAAAAGTTATGCAATTTAAATAAAAAATTAATATTGATTTAAGTCCATATAAGAAATTTATGATCATTTAAAATTAGCTCTAGAGGTCATTAGTCAAGATTTTAAGGTCATTAGTTGAGCTCCATTAGCCATTAATCTTGGCTCTAGATGTCATCAATAGTAGATATTTAGATACATAAAAGAAGTGTTAAAAATGATTTATGATCTTTTTTTTAATAACCTTATTAATATATTCATTTTTAATATTTTATATCATTATTAGGATGTTTTACTATGAGTATATTTGGCCCAATTACCAATAAGATCATGTAGAAAAGAAGGATATTGAAACATATTAGATATTGGGTAAAATTTTTAGTTGCATCAAGAATTAAAAAAAGTAGTGACCCAAGATGATGAATAGGCATATATTATGCATTTTTAGGATATTTGTTAGTGTAGGATTTTATTTTTCCATATTATTTAATTAGGGAAATTATATATTTGTGCATACATGGAGTTTTCCTACATTTGTGGGGTAGGCTAGCTTATGTGGAGATGTGTGTCATAGATGTGTCATAGGTGTCATAAGAATGTCATAAGTAACTCCTTTGACTGGTTATTCTAGGTATGGGAGTTACTTCTCTATTGTTAGCACCCTATCACCACCTTTCATGGAGGAGTTATAGTCTATTCTTGGGGTGCCTTGACCACCTTTTGTGGAGGAGTTACTTACGTGCTCTCCTATATGTATTCTTCACTTTGGCCATCTTATGTTAATCGAATATTGGCTTTTCTCCAAATTGTCTATGCAATTGTCTCTTGTTTGATTTCATTTACTTTAGCATTTTGTGGTATTCACTTGCTTCATCCCGTGTAAACATGACTAGTGCATCCTCATTATTTGGACCTTGGTGAATCCTCTAATATGGTATCAGAGCCACCCTGGTAACTGGTTGTCTATTCTTACTTTGCTTTCTTAGTATTTTTTTTGTTTAACTTGGTTGTATTTGAGAGTTTTGGTAGAGTTTCTTGAAAACTCATGTAAATCCATACAAAAACCTATTAAAAAAATACTTCTATTGAGTTTCATTCAGATCTACCCTTTAGATATCTGTGTTGAAATTTGCCGAGACATCTTGTATAGATTTGTTGTGGCATTGTGAACTGTAGCAAGGCAATTTGTGAAAAAGCCAATGCTTAGCATCACATTCTGACATAATGCGTTGAGTTTTTCTGCTCTTTTTTTATTTTTCAATATATAGAATATAAAAGAGCATTAGATTAATGTGTTGGAATAGAAAGTCAGACTCAGATTTGCTGCATATTTTCTCCAACTGGAACTGCTAGGCATTGGATTCGAAGAGAACTAAGATCTGCTAGCTACACTTAGTGTTGGATCTACTCATTTGAGCAGCTTGGCATCCTTTTCCTACACTTGGCATCCACCTATCAATGCATTTGATTTGTCTCTACTATGTTTAAACTTGTTTCCATGCATTGGAAGTGTTAAGTCTGCATTTTATTGTGTTTGGATGGCGTAGAGATTAAAAAAAAATCCCATTGTCATAATTTTTCTCCACATGATGCATTGGAAGGATGCATGTTCATTGGTAGAAGCCCTAATCTCACCTTCTTGGTAGTGCCTATCAAGGCCTAAGACATCAAAACAATAGCTATCCACCTTTCTTTCCTCTTAAAAAAACCAGCTGGAAATTCATTTTTTGCCTTACTAGTTGTATTTTTTTACTAAAAGAGGAAGGTAAACTTGCTTTCATGCATACCAAGACAATTAGTTAAATTTGCTTTCAAAAAGACCTCTTTTGGATTCCTCACTCTATTTTGAGTCCAACAAGTGGTTAGAAGGCCACTTTCTCTCTCAAAACAGGCATTTTTTTAATGTTTTAGTGTCTTTTTGCAAAATTACTAGTTTATGAGAAATTAAAACTTTAAAATATTGCAAACAGTAGCTCAGATTCAAGTGCCATCTTTTGAAAAAGTTCTTAGTTTTCAATTTTCCACAACTTAGGCTAGATAATTATAAAAAATACACTACTTTATAAAGTGCCAAAAATTCAGGTCTCCTGGGATGCATTTTCGGCTGAGTTCGACATCTTGTTTGCTTAAAGTTTGCACTAATTTCTCTAAGACACATTCTTAGCTGAGCCCAACATATTTTGATCA
The DNA here is from genome assembly GCA_037957365.1 of Torreya grandis. Classification (NCBI taxonomy): domain Eukaryota; kingdom Viridiplantae; phylum Streptophyta; class Pinopsida; order Cupressales; family Taxaceae; genus Torreya; species Torreya grandis. The sequence goes on along the minus strand of JARHVA010001661.1, from coordinate 22,455 downwards.
TTCACTTTCATATTTGGGTGGTAGCTCAACATTTCATGGGGGTGTGATTGCTTTTCAGCACTTGCAATCTTTGTTTTCATTCTCCTTTCTGCATAATTTCACAACTTGCAATCAACACAAATTCACCTAAATTCAGCTTAAAATGGATTCTTTTCAACTTAAACCCATAACACCCTTCAACTATCATGAATGGAAGGTTTAAATGTCAATCATTCTTAAAAGTAAAGGGTTGTATAGGATCACCATGGGTACTGAAGTAGAACCCATCACTGATGTTGAAAAGGTCAAGTGGTATAACCGTAGTGATGAAGCCTATGGATTACTAAGATTTTCCATGTCTCTAAAAATTATCTTCTATTTAGAAACCTCCAATAATCCCAAAGACATACGGGACACCCTAGAAACCTTATTTGGGAAGCTTGATGAGATGAGAGGTCATGAGCTAAAAAATGAATTCATAAGTCTAAGTCCTAGAAAATTTGACACCCTACATGACTTCTTTACTAAGTTTAAGGCCCTTATATTGCAATTGAAATAATTTGGGATAGAGAAGAAAGATGATCAACTCATCCTTTCTATTCTTGCAAAGTTAGGTCCAAGCTATTCAGTCTTTGTCTCTACTTTCCATGCCACAAAAAGTGCCCTTGGCACTACATGGAAAATGCCTTATTTGGATTCATTCATTGCCAACTTGACTAGGGAGAAAGATATGCTAATTCAAATGGGAACAATGAAGTCTACTCAACCCCAAGCTTTGATATCTGGAAATGGTAAGGATAAGATTTTAACAAAGGAGAAGAAGAAAAAGAACAAGGAACAAGAGAAGAAGAAAGAAAACAACAATCCTACCAAAAACAACACTGAGTCTTCCTCTTCCAATGCTAAACCTAAGAAGGAAAAGGTTAAGTGTGCCTATTATAAAAAGATAGGGCATGATGAACACAAATGCATGAAGAAACAAATAGATCACCTAACTCATCTTCTAGAGAAGCACAACATAGGTGTTTCTGAGTCCATCAAGCAGAATTCATCTACCCAAGATTCTACCAAGGCAAAAGGCAAGGGTAAGGAGAAAGAAAAGGGCAAGGCCCTTATAGCAACTATAGCTTTTACAACATCATGGCTCATTGATTCAAGTGCTTCTCACCACATGGGCTCTTCACTAGTTGAGTTTTCATCTTTAGAGCCTTGTAACATGACATCAATTAGTTTGGGTGATGGCACATCAATTTGTGTTGCAGGGAGAGGGTTAGTTGAAATGGAAGGAGGAACATTCAATAATGTTCTAAGTGTTCCTTCTCTTTCAACTAATCTCCTATCAGTGTACCATACCAAATCACTCACATTGGTTGGGGCATGAGAGTTGAGTTTTCACCAGATTCAGTGGCTATCAGGGAGTTGCATAGTGATTCTACAGTGGCAGTGGGTAGGGAAGATCACCAAGCAAGGTTATACACCTCACATTTTACACCTAATTCTTCTCCAACAACATTGCTAACTCATTTAGATGAAGTTAGCAAATTATGGCATGAGCACTTTGGCCACCTTAACTACCGCTACCTTGAACAATTTTGCAAAAATGACATGGTCATTGGCTTGCCTCATGTCTAATTATCAAAAGTACTTTGCGAGGGGTGCTCCCTTGGGAAGCATCTCAAAGAAAAATTTGACAAAGGCAAAGCTTGGAGGGCTTCACAACCTTTGGATCTAGTCCATAGTGATGTATCGGGACCCTTTCCCAAACCATCTTTCACAAGGGCCAAGTACATCCTCACTTTCATTGATGATTTCTCTAGGTACACTTGGATATATTTTCTCAAACAAAAGTCTGAAGTGTTTGAAAATTTTATAGACTTCAAGGCTCTTGTTGAGAAATAGAGTGAGAAATCCATCAAGGTTATTCAAACTGATAATGGAGGGGAGTATGTCAGCAACAGTTTTGAGTAGTTTTACCCCATAGAGGGGATTGATTTGTAGTGCACAGTCACTTACAGTCATTCACAGAATGGGGTTGCAGAATGCAAAAATAGGTTCTTGAAAGAGATGGGTAGCTGCAAGATTCACTCCAAATCCTTAACACCACAGTACTAGGCTGAAGCCATCAATTATATTTGTTACATTCAAAATAGGGTTCCTCACAAAGCTCTAAAAGGGATAACACCTTTTGAAGCTTGGCATAAAAGGAAACCTAATGTTGAGCACCTTAGGGTTTTTAGATCCCCAACCATGGCCCGCATACTAAAGAAGAAATGCAAAGCTATGGAATGTCAATCCAAGCCTTGCATCTTTTTAGGATATCTGGATGGTGTTAAGGGGTATCACCTTCTAGATCCAACCACTCATGAGTTGTTCATTAAGAAAAGTGTCCACTTTTAGGAGAGTCCTAGAAACTCAACACTTGACACTTCTTCTCTCTCATTAGATCTACTTCTTCATGATGATTCCTCAGATTCAGATCAGTCACAACAAGTTCTTGAGCCAGAGACATCTTCTTCTTTTTGTTCAGATAGTGAGGATAGTGATGTTGTGTCATCCACCTCTAGTCAGTTAGAGGATAAAGATTTAGTACCTGACTCACCCACTTTTGGGCCACTTTGGGCCAGACAAACACTTGAGAGTGATGGCACTTAGGTAGGAGATCCCACACATGATAGACATACTAGGGGGGATTTTTAGAGAGATCCACATGCCTTCTTTGCCTCAGTTTTGGATCCACAAACTTTTTGATAGGCATCAGGGGTACCTGAGTGGGATAATGCTATGGAGGAAGAATATTCTTCCTTAATCAAAAATCACACTTGGGACTTGACTTCACTTCTTAGGGAAGGAAGATGGTTTGATGTAAGTGGATATATCAGACCAAGTTTTCAGTAGATGGGTTGGTTGATAAGTACAAGGCATGATTGGTTGCCAAAGGTTTCTAACAGGTGGCAAGCATTGACTACTCAGAGACCTTTAAACTCATTTCAAAGATGACTTCTATCCAACTCACCTTAGCTATTACCATAGGACATGGTTGGGATGTGCACTAGATGGATGTGAAGAGTGCCTTTCTTCATGGAGACCTAGAGGAGGCGATCTACATGGAGCAGCCACCAAGATTTGTTTAGGATTCTTCCTTAGTATGCAGATTTAGGAAATCTATCTATGGTCTCAAATAGGCACCTCAAGCATAGTACACTAAGATGGATTCCTTCCTTCTCATAATGGGTTTCACTAGGTGCCATTCTAATACTAATGTCTAATTTTTATGGCAGGATAACTTGCTCTTGATTTTGGTTCATTATGTTGATGACCTTTTGATCACCAGGAGTTCTTCATCAGCTATTATAGTGGTGAAGGCATCTCTTTAGGATAAATTTGACATGACAGACTTGGGTTTGTTGCACTACTTCCTTGGCATTGAGATCTCATAGTCAAATTTAGGGATTTATCTTGCACAACCTAAGAATGTTCTTGACTTATTGGCTCGATTTCACATGGCTAATTACAAGCCATCTCTGACTCCCTTTCTATCAGTAGTCAAGCTTAAGGCTAACTATTCTTCACCATTAGTTGATGCCACTTGGTATTGACAACTTGTTGGTAGTCTAATATACTTGACTCACACCAGGCCTGACCTATCATATACAGTGGGACTTGTCTCCAGATTTATGCAAGAACCTCATGAGCTACATTGGAAAGCAACCAAGAGGATCTTGCATTACATACAGGGTTCACATAGATATGGGATTCATTACAGATTTGGCATAGAGGTTGACTTGGTTAGATATATAGATTCAGACTGGGTTGGTGATTCACAGACTCACAAATCAACTTCTACTTATAGTTTCTCTCTAGGTTTTGGTCCTATCAGTTGGTCTTGCAAGAAGTAGAATGCTATTGCTATATCTTCTAGAGAGATAGAGTATAGGGGAGTTGTTAGTGTAGCTACTGAGGCTATTTGGCTTTAAGGGATTCTTTCTGAGTTTGAAATTCCTATCAAGTAGCCCACCATCATTTATTGTGACAATCAGAGTACCATTCAAATTTATAGGAATCTGGTTCAGCACCAGTGAACCAAGCACATAGAGATTCACATGCATTTCATTTGGGAGCTTATTCATAGTCAGGTCATTGACTTAATCTTTTTCTAGTCTTTATAGCAGGTTCCAAAAATCTTCACCAAACCTTTCACCGAGAGCAAGTTCATTCATCTATGAGCTCTTCTTGGGGTGTGATCTACATCTATAGCAGCATCATCTTCAGGGGGGCCTTCTAGCCTCTTCATTTCTTTTATGTCCTTCTTTTGGGTGGGGAGTTTTTTCCTATGGGTTTTCTCCTTTTCTCTATCTTATGGGAGATTGCATTTGTACATGGGTACCTCATTAGGCCTAGTTGCCAAGTTCCATTTTATATTTCCACACTGTCCACCTAAGCTATGCTTATGGGGGGTATTAATCTAGGTTTTTATTTTTTCCTATTATTTAATTAGGGAAATTATATATTTGTGCATACATGGAGTTTTCCTACATTTATGGGATAGGCTAGCTTATGTGGAGATGTGTGTCATAAATGTGTCATAGGTGTCATAAGAATGTCATAAGTAACTCCTTTGATTGGTTATTTTGGGTATGGGAGTTACTTCCCTATTCTTAGCACCCTGTCACCACCTTTCATGGAGAAGTTACAGTCTATTCTTAGGGTGCCTTGACCACCTTTTGTGAAGGAGTTACTCATGTGTTCTCCTATACGTATTCTTCACTTTGGCCATCTTATGTTAATTGAATATTGGATTTTCTCCAAATTGTCTATGCAATTGTCTCTTGTTTGATTTCATTTACTTTAGCATTTTGTGGTATTCACTTGCTTCGTCCCGTGCAACCATGAATAGTGCATCCTTGTTATTCAGACCTTAGTGAATCCTCTAATAATATCATGGAAGGTAAAAGGAAACTCATAAAATAGGGAAGGTATAAGAATATTTTGGAATGGAAAAAAAAATAAAAACAAGCTCTAGGAAAAAGGAGAGAGTTAGAGAGGATAATAACACTCCAACAGAATAATAGAGAGTTGTACCATTCCAAGAGTGACTACATGAGCATCTAATTTTTATTCATGTATTGTAATAATCCTATCAAGGAAAGTGTAAGTGTGAGTGTTTGTCTAGTTAGTTGTAGCTATTTTTCTTAAATTGATGAATATTCTCTATTGATTTTGTCAAGGTTAAGAGTCATGAGCTCAAGTATGTCAATTGTATAATGTAAAAACCTAGAAAAACATGCATAAAATGTTGTCATTAAGTGGATTCCTTTTTGAGTGATTACATACTTTAATATTAGATAAAGGTTTTTTCCTCATGGTTTGTGTGTGGAAATATTGTATCAATTTATTGTAGGCTGTGAATGAGAAATTTTCTTAGTGTGTTGTAAATTATGAAAGAGAAACTTTCATAAGTTTTTTGTATGTGTGAGATAATTATTATAGGTTTTGGAAGTATGAGATATTCTCTATTTTTATTCTATTTTGGGTTGTCAAATATAATCATATATATTGTGGTTAGATATGGGACACAAGAGAATACCACAAGAGATGGATGACTTGAAAATATGTTGAAAAAAGTCCACACAAGACTAGATATTATGGTACTACACAAAGTGATGATGTTGTAGTTATAAATGAAGATGATGAATAAGAGATAAGGGTGGGTTTTATTCCCCTAAAATTTAGATTATATGCTTTTAATAGATTCCAAGAAAGTGGAATAAAAATATTCAATTAGAATAAAGAGACCAACAGAAGTCATGGTGAAGAAAAGAGGTAATCCCACTAATAATATATTTTTTTTTGGTAAAGAGAGCCAAAATGAGATCATGAATTATATAGTGGATTTATAAATATATTTTTAATATGATAATGTTTTAAACCCCATGAGAGTAAAATTTTCATGCAATTGCTTATATGGTAGTGCAACTACATCTTGGAAAGATATGCAAGTGAGGAGATGAAGGAAAGGTAAGGAAAATGTGAGGGGTTTGGAACATATAGTTTCCAAATTGGGTAATATTTTACACACAAATTTTATTAAAGAATGTTTTAATAAACTTAATTTGTTTAGGATTGTGATAGAGGAAAAAAAGAAGATTTACAAGAAAGGAAATATGGGATTAGAGTTACCATGCGAGAAGCTAAAGACTACTTTGATAAGTAATAAGAAAAATGCTAAGTGTGAAGGGGAGAAAGGTTGTCTTGGAAGACCAAAATAAGTTTAGGCTTTCTTGTGAGAATCCCAAATATAATTTTTATTAAAAAAAAGGTGAATGAGAGTTGTGAAAAACCCATAAAGGAATACATCCTCATCTAAGAGGATATGGAGGTGATATTTATTGAATTGGAAGAAAGAGAGCCATTATGTAATGATGTTAATGAATTTATTGTATACCATTAATTTATTATATCAAGGCAATGAGTTTTTCATTTAGATTTTAAAAGGAATAAAGGTTTAGGATAAACAAGGAAAATGACAAGTTTCCATGAAGGAAATAACAAAGTTAGAAAAAGAGAGAAACCATGAAGATTTTTAGGATTATGTTTAACCCTTTTTAGATTGGGTGTATGGGGTTTAAATGGGTATAATATCCTAATCAAATGGATGAATACAATTATTCTAAAGTAACCCAATTAAATTAATTTAGATAACATAATATATTCAATATAGAAAATTACCAAATATGGAAAGTAGTATAATGATGACTAATAGTATGATACTTGAAATATAAAGAAGATATAATAATTAGATGGTTCTTATATGTGTAGATAGATATAAGATGTACAAGTATGAAAATAGGTAGACTAATTCTTAGGATCCCATCATAATATTTTGAAAGTATTATTTATGGAGGCTTGGACCCTTTTATTGACATATGGACACATGCATCAAAGATTTTGTCTATGGTTTGATGCTTATGTCATTTATGGGATATTCATTATATTGAGATTTTACCACCTTTACCTATTAGGGATTTTTATTGATTTTCTAGGTCATGCAAACATTCTCTATAAGACTATGTATAACTTAAACCCTAACTCTTCACCTTAGGTTATACCACCTTACCAAAAATGGGTTAGTGGGCTCATTTATACAAGCTAACTTAAAGGACCCATTTTTCAATGAGCGATACCTATATAGACAATACTCTAAGGAGGGCCTCAGACATATATAGTTTTCCCATAAATTCTGGTTTGTGTGTTCTTAAGGATGAAATATGTTATATGTAAGGACATGGAATGATATAGATTATAATGTAAAAAATATTACTCATGAGTTTTCTTTGAATACTTTAGACCTATAATATGACTGATCATATGACTAATATAAAAATAGAGAAGTAGAACTCAATTTTGTAATTAATTGAAAGAGATTGAATAAATTCTTCCTTATTGTTTGTTAGAGGAATAATGAATAGGCTTTGATTTTTATTTTATACCACACCTTTTGAAAATTTCTCATAGAAGGGTTATATAAGATAAATAGTTTAACCCATATGTTTTGAAATATTTTCAATCTAGATGACTTTGGATATAAAAACACTAGATAAGGAATATGGACACTAGCATCGAAGCTAGTGTCCCTCTATAAAATGCAAGTATCCAACAAGGTAGAGAACTATTGAAGGTATTTAATTTAAAGTGAAGGATATAAATATTGTTTTAAAAATTTTATAGTGTATAGGAGATTTGGATCATCAAAATGATATGTTAATTCCCTAATATAAATAATTAGGCACAATGAGATGGGAATGTGATAATTTAGGTAGTAAGAAGGTCTAAAACTAAAGGGTAAAACCTATGTAACCCATTATATATTTCGGTGGCTTGCAATGGTAGAATATCCTAAATAAATAGATGAAAAACATATTCTAAAGTTGGCCAATTAAATTAATTCAAATAACACAATATACTAAATCTGTAAAATTACAAAATATAGAAAGTACAATTCTAATTGATATTATAATAATTTAAACACAAAGAAGAGATACTAATTTTATTGTTTATAGATATGTAGATAGGTCTAAGATGTGTAGAGGTGGAATTATGGAGATTTATGCTCATGATATAATTGTCATATATTATAAATATTATTTCTAGAACTCTGGACACTTGCATTAAATTATGGACAATTGTGTCAATACTTATATTAGTGGATCAAAACTTTTATCCTATAAAAAATATTCATTATATTTAAAAATGATAGTTTATTCATGTTAGGGTTTTATTTCTCCTTTATATTGATGTATCTAGATTATGTGCACATGATTTATATGACTATGTATAGCTCTAACCCTAGTTCTTCACCTTAGGTTAGGTCACCTTGCTAAAAACAGGTTATTGGTCTCATGAATTTGAGATGACTTTAAGGACCCCTTTGTTAATGAGCATTGTCTACATATCAAATACCATGAATATGGCCTCAAACATATGTAGTTGTCTCCTAAGTGTAGGATTATATGTGCACAAGGGTTCAATATGCTATATGTAAGGGAATAAAATGATCTAAATTTTAATTTGAAAAGCATTACTCATGGTTTATTCTTTGAATGATTCAGACCTATAATATGACTTTTACTATGACTAATATAAAAATAGGTAAGAATCAGGGAATATAACTCATATTTGTAATTGATTAAATGATTTTTAGTAGGTGTTTGTTGGGTATTTGCTAAATGGATAATGAGTAGGATTTTGTTTTTATTTATACCACACCTATTTAAAATATATTATGGAAGGGTTAGATAAAACAAATAGGGTGACCCCTATATTTCTAAATATTTTCAATTTAAATGACTTTTGAGGTACAAACACTTGATAAGTAAACTAGACACTAGCATTGATGTTAATGTCTCTCTACAAAATGAAAGTGTATGGTGGGGTAAAAACTAATAAATGTCTATAATAAATAGTGAAGGATATAAATCATGTTTTAATATTTTTGTTGTGTACAAGTGTTTTGAGTATTTATATGATAGGGTCGGTCCATTAGATAAGAAGTTAGACACAATAAGATGGATAATATGAGCCTTTTGACAATAGGAAGGTCTAGAACTAAAGCATATGTCCTTTATCTATATTTTTCAAGTGTGAAATTTTGAGATTATATATATAATTATATTTTTATATCTACATTATTCCCCCTTAATCTATTAATGCATACACATGAAATTACTAGGCTAAAGGAAAGAAATGTGTACCTTAGTGTGCATAACACACATTGACTTTGCTTAATCCATGGTGGATTTTATACTAGTGTATAACATGTAATCAAGATCATGGTACAATATAATTAGCTCATGCAATCTGAATTTAAATAATTTAAATACATTAAAAAGTGAAGAAGGAAAGGGAGTACCCCTATGTGTCGATGCATCCATGTTTCCACTTGGTATTTTGCTTTGTTAAATATGATTGTTTATGAATAATTTATATTTGAGAGAGGTTCATACTTAAACATATGAGATTTTATGAATGAAAATTAAATGGTAATTATGCCCCCAATGTGGTGTAAAGGTGATTTGTGACATGGCCATTGAGATCATTGAATCTCAATTGCAAAACTCAAGTTGAAGGAAAATAAAGATAAGTGGTATAAAAAATCAACCTAAAAAAGGGAATTAGTGATAAGGATATCAAGGGTGATTAATATAGACCACACTACTTAAATGATCCAACTACTATAGATAGGAAAGGCTCAAAATGGTGCTTCTTGGTAAAAAAATATTTTTTGGTAAAATGTTTTTGGATATATATGTTAAGCACATAATATACTGAGAGGGGAGGGGGTGAATCAGTATATTATATATCTTATAAATCTTTCCTTTAACCAAATTCCACTTAATTAATCATTCAAGATATGAAATAAAACTCAAACAATAAACATCACACAAGATAGAGAGAGAGACCAGATATAACGTGGAAACCCAATGTGGGAAAAACCATGGAGAATTAATCTCAAATATATTTATGAGAAAAAACCCACAGGAGCACCATACCCCTTTGCCGAGTACAAATCTCAGCTACAATTTGTGAGCACCAACCCACAGGAGCTTCAAACCCCTTTATCAAGCACCAACCTAGCACCTATTCATGAGCACCAACCCACAAGAGCACCAACCCCTTTGCCGAGCACCAACCCAAAAAAAATTTGTGAAAACAAACCCACATGAGCACCAACCCCTTTTCCAAGCACCAACTTAGCAACAATTCATGAGCACCAACCCATAGGAGCACCAACCCCTTTGTGTATACCACACACCTATCTCTCAATGTTGTTATCTCAACAAATGATAGATCAATACAACATCTCTTTCCTCTCTCTCACTTTTTTTCTTCTAAGCTATATATAACAAATACAAATCATATTCATCTCTCACAATTGCTCTTCTAAGCTAGATATCACAATATCAAATCAACCTCTTACTCTCATATTACAAATGGCTACTCAAGCCTTTATTTATAGCTTTCCAAATGACCTTTGGCCTTCCCCCTTTGTGACATTTCAATCCTCATGGAAAATAGCACCAATATTGGATGACCCTTCATATCCAAGCATTTGAAAAGTCATGTGGTGACCCTTCATGACCAAAAATGTCCTTCGCACTTTTGTCCTTATCTTTGGTGACTTTTCGTATTCCTTAAAGTGTCCCTTCATGAGAAATTTTCCCTTACTCTTTTGTCTTCACTTGGTGACTCTTGGTATTCCCCAAAATGACTCTTCATGGGAAAATGCATCCCATCCTTCTTTTGTCTTTACCCCATGGCTCTTCGACTTCTCCATGGGCCCTTCTTGTGTCTCATATGCAACCATAAATATATTCATTAATATTAAATAAATATTAACTCATATTAGCCAAGATATATTTATTACCAACAACATTAAATGCAATGGGGCCTTTATCACCAATAATGCTAAACCTTTGACATCAATGACAATATTTCCAACAATCTCCCCCTTTATCATTGATGGCAACCTCAATCCTAAAACTACCACATCCTGTCACCTGTACATACCATCATCTAAAAACATACAATAACTTTCCCTTACTATAGCAACCTGTACCTATTCCTTGTACCTATTTTCTACACCTATACTTGTACCTATTATTCTCCCCCTTTGACATCAATGGAAAAGGGCCTACCTAGAGCTAACACTTAGCTCCCCCTCACTTGATGCTGAACATCAATGGTAGGAAGTAATAGAAATTACTCCCAGCTCCTCTCACTGATCTTTGAATGTGTCCTTTGATCATGCCTTTGAGAAGATATCTGACAAAACATATACATTGTTTCATGTCCTTTGAGCATCTGCAATCAACTCATTTGAATCTTTTCTTCTAATCTCACAACCTTCAACATGAAACCTTAATGTGTATCCTTGATCACAAATTTGACTAACACTCAATAGATTATGCTTAAGACCTTTTACATACAAAACATTTTTAGTCTTAGTTCTACCATAATCCAAACTCAAAGTACCTTTTTCGGCTATCTTGGCAGTGGTTTTATCTCCAAATCTCACTGTGCCACCATTTATCTTCTTTAGAGAAATGAACTTACTTTTATCACCTGTCATATGCCTCAAACATCTGCTATCAATTAACCATGGCTGATATTTACCTCTCATATACATAGCTATCTACACCATTATTGAATCTTCAAATTGTTTCTTCTGCCATGAACATGTCTGAACCTTCTTCCTAATGAATGGATCTTTGACACTCTGATTCTTCTTCTTGATGAATGAAGATTTGAAACTCTAATCCTTCTTAACTGAATTGAACATGCTTATACAATACCAAGCTATGTGTCTAAAGTTGTTGCACTTGTAGCGTACTATGGTCTCTTCATCAAAGCTTAATAGAGGAGCAAAAGAGTTGTGGCTTCTGCTTGACTCTACTTGACTTTCCTTCTCCTTATTTCTAAAATTGTTAGCTCTTTTTCTACATTCTAATTTCTTGTGACCATATCCATTACAATAAAAACAATAGCCATAGAAATAAGACATGTCTGTATATCTCTGACCTAATTGCCTTTTGTAGCTTTGTTCCTTCTAGCCTTCTCTATTTGGAATGTTTTTTGTATTCTTCACTTCTCTTTTTGTTTCCTCTTGTGTAAGAGCTTTAGCATAGATCTTTTTATTTTCAAGACCAATCCCTATCTTATCTGAATATGCTTTTTTATTTTCCAATATCTTATTCAGTATGTTAGTGATATCCTCAAATTTTGAATCACTAACTACTTTATCATTGATTGCTTTCTGAATATCTTCTTTTAAAGAGGCAATTTCAATAACATACCTTTCACAAATTTTTATTGCTATTTCTAATTGTGTTGTGAGATCTTCTTCATTCTTCTTGGCTTCTTCAAAGTGTGCTTGTAGATCTTCAATCATTTCCTTTGACTCTTGTTCATTTTTCTCGATCTGACACTTTAACCTTCGATTCTTCTTCTAAACAGCTTCTAACTCTTCTAGGGCACAATTGAGTTCTCCTTCCATATCTACTTCAGCTTCTTCCTCTTCTTCTTCTTGATCATCATCATGTATGGCCATGAATAGAATCTCTTCTTCTAAATCGCTGACTCCACTATCTTCAACTGAGCTAGGATCCTTAGAATACAGGCTCTTCTTCTCGAAACCCTTCTTGGATTTGCCTTTGAAATTCTTCTTGTATGTAGGCTTTTCTTTTTCTTCATCATTAACCTTATCTAGGTATCTAGCTAAAAAATGTCCAATCTTTCCACAATTAAAACATTTAAAAGGTAATTTTCCTTGATATTTACCTATTCCTGAAAAGTGCTTTGTTGTCATCTTCATCATCACTAGAACTATCACTTGATTCTTGAATCTTAGCTTTCTACTTCTTTGATGTCTTGAAAGTTGCTTCTCTCTTTGAGGGTTTATCTTGTTCTATCCACATTTCATATAGATTCACATAAACCACATAAAATAGCATTTAAAGCTTTAGCATTACATTCACTTGCCTTCTTTTTTGCTGGAGTAATTGTATATGTCTATGGCTCTTCATATTCCTCCACCACTGATTTCCATATGTCAAATCCAAGGGCCATCAAATAAACCTTCATTCTCATGCTCTAAAAATCATAATTCATCCCATCAAACAAAGGTGCCTTATTTGTAGAAAATCCTTCCTGTGACCCAGCCATCATGCTTTCTCGATCTACCTTCAAGCTGTAAAACTTTTCAAAAAGGAACCTGCTCTGATACCAATTTTTAAGCATGGAATATACTAAGAGGGGGGTGAATCAATATATTATATATCTTATAAATCTTTCCTTTAACCAAATTCCACTTAATCAATCTTTCAAGATATGCAATAAAAATTAAACAATAAACATCACACAAGATAGAGAGAGACACTAGATATAACATGGAAACCCAATGTGGGAAAAACCATGGAGAATCAATCTCAAATATATTCATGATAACAAACCCACAGGAGCACCATAATCATTTGCCAAGTACAAACCTTAGCTACAATTTGTGAGCACCAACCCACAGGAGCTTCAAACCCCTTTGCCGAGCACCAACCCACAAGAGCACCAACCCACAAGGGCACTAACCCCTTTGCCAAGCACCAACTCAGCAATAATTCATGAGCACCAACCCACAAGAGCACCAGCCCCTTTGTGTATACCACACACCTATCTCTCAATGTTGATATCTCAATAAATGATAGATCAATACAACATCTCTTTCATCCCTCTCACTTTTTCTCTTCTAAGCTAGATATAACAAATACAAATCATATTCATCTCTCACAATTTCTCTTCTAAGCTTGATATCACAATATCAAATCAACCTCTCACTCTCATATTACAAATGGCTACTCAAGCCTTTATTTATAGCTTTCCAAATGACCTCTGGCCTTCCCGCTTTATGAACTTTCAATCCTTATGTAAAATGGCACCAATTTTGGATGACCCTTCATATCCAAGCATTTGAAAAGTCATGTGGTGACCCTTCATGACCAAAACATCCTTCCCACTTTTGTCCTTATCTTTGGTGACTTTTCGTATTCCTTAAAGTGTCCCTTCATGAGAAATTATCCCTTACTCTTTTGTCTTCACTTGGTGACTCTTGGTATTCCCCAAAATGACTCTTCTTGGGAAAATGCATCCCATCCTTCTTTTGTCTTTACCCCGTGGCTCTTCGACTTCTCCATGGGCCCTTCTTTTGTCTCATATGCAACCAAAAATATATTCATTAATATTAAATAAATATTAACTCATATTAGCCAAGATATATTTATTACCAACAACATTAAATGCAATGGGGCCTTTATCACCAATAATGCTAAACCTTTGACATCAATGAAAATATTTCCAATAATATATTTGTAATTTTTTTTGCACTTTCATGGCATAAGAAACTCTAATGTGTCTCAAGATGAATTGTCTATCAAAATCTAACCTATGATATATATATATATATATATATATATATTTCAAAATCTATCAAAATTAGTGTCAAATGTGTAGGATTTTGAACCTCAAGTGTACATATGAATCATGTAAATTTTATCAAAATTTTCCTACTACGTATGTGTGGATTCATGTCTCTATGACATAACCCCACTAATAATCCACCCACCTTTATTTGTAGGTGACAGGAATGGAATCTAGTAGTCAACGTACCTTAAAATTGATATGATATCATATTACCTATTTATGAATCATGTAACATTTATGAGTAACATATATAAGTAGATATATCCATGAAGCATGTAATATGATATTATAAAAATTCATAATATGCATTATATGGATGATGGAAACATATATAAAGTAATAATACAACTTTGTCAAATAATAAATTACACACACAAAAGCACTCAATGTCACCCAAAATTGGGTCTAAGGAGACCTAAACAAGGGGCATGTTTAAATGTCACACACTTGAATGGATGACATATTCAGTTGTCCATATAGAAATAAATAATAATAAATAGCATTGAGACCTATAATTGAGGAACATATTCAAAATTTTCCATGATAAAGACAATATAAAATAAAAATTACACTCAAGCAGGTGATAATGTGAATGAATGAATTATAATAAAATAGCATAATCATATCATATTAGTCGATGTATATATGTGTTATCAAAAAGAATTATGTAATATAGCATATTAAGTACACAGTATAATATGCAAGAATGAGTAAAGACATGTGTAATAATTAGTATATAGGATCATCGTGATAATGTAAAATTGATCATAAAACAATATAACCTATATATATCATAATCAAATATAAGTAAGATCCCCCCAATGTAGTGTGTCATACATGAGGAGGAAAGTTCTAACATCTGCATCTGCCTGTATCATGGATCTAATATATGCATGTATCATATTAAAGTACCTATGAATTATATTTATATTTATAAAATAAAATATATGTTATATACTAAGACAAATTAAATAAAATAGATTCCAAGCAATTAGTAAACATGTGCATGTTAAATAATTTTTGTATTTTTTACTTATTTGAATGTTTTTATATTTTTAGAATGTTTATTTTTTTATTTTTTTTTAAATTTTTGATTTTTTTGGAATTTTGGAATATTTGAAATGGAAATTATAGCCTATTATCCCATAAAATTTATGTGAAAATGAATATATAAACATGGAATATGGTACATAAATTTATAGATACTACCAAGGTATCATATCTAGAACTATAGACTCTATGACATTGTGTATGTCTCATTGGACTTTTTGGTCATGAAGAGGTAATAAGAGTAGTGGTTTTTGGAACCAATATTTTGTGCTACATGGATTTTTATATGAATTTATAATTGGAACATTTTTATTTGATTCTAGATAGTTTCAAAATGTACAAACTATCCAATGATATCAAGAGGATGATGATTTTCTAAGTAGTAGTAAATGAATAAAATTTCCTACACAAAATGTGTCATATGTGTGCATAGCATAATTATAAAGTGTATCATTCTCATTTTGTATGTTTTTGTACTTGATATATTTACTTTAGATATATTTTCATTCATTACTATTAACCATACTTTTCCAGGTTTGGAATTATATTTAGTGAAAAATGGACCAACATGTAGTACAATAGAGCATGATTATGATCCAATTGTGACATTCCATTGAATATATCCAACCAAAAAATCAAACAAAATAGATTTATTCACATGTTATATTCCATATCCAAGAGATGAAAATAAATTCTAGGTACATATATTAAATTCAAAATTTTGATCAACTATGATATTTTGACCTTGTTTTTCATCTATGAAAGGATCAATGAGTTAACTCTTCGAGGAAATATTTGTAATTTATTCATATGAAGAAATCCATGAAACATTATAATTTTTATGTATTTCTTGATTTATTTTAATTTTTCCTTTTTTAACCATTCTTGTTCCTCTTGTTCCAATTTGTGTTTATACAATATATCTTCTTCCATTTTTTCATTTTTATTGAACTCATTTCCATTTTAGGTTATTTTTATTTTGTATTAACATAATAAATATAGACATTATAATTATTTGATTTGTTTTTATCAATATATCGCAAGATTTGATGATCATTATGATCAGATGTGGATATAGGACAAGTGATGTTGTGTGCATAGTTTTCCAATCATTGACTATGTTAACCAAATTATTGTAAATATTGTTGTCCAAAAGCATATTGTTTTGAAATTTGAGTATCAGTACTGAGATGTATATTTGTATCCTTTTCTTATTTTATTTTTTTCATTTTTAACTATTTTTTCTCTAAATTATCCTTTGGTAACCATATTTGTTGTTTTTACACTTGTGCTTTAGGAGCTACTCATAATATGAGTGGGTTGCTTAACTGATGTGTCAATGAGAGGATAACCACTATCAATTATACTTTGTATTTTGTTCTTAAAGGTAAATTAACCATATGTATGATGCCCACACATTATATGTAATACACAAAAATATATGGATCTCCTTATAAGATGTAGAGGAGGTAATTTGGTCAACGTGTTTCTAAGCATTTCCTTTAGAATCTCACTTGAACTCTTTTTAGCCTTTTATATACTTTTAAAATCATTGTTTGTATATGAATTCTCATTTAAATTCTTATTTTGGCATGGATTTGTGATGGGCATAACATTACTATATGAAGATACAAATGTGTGATTAATATTAACACATTATAGATTATTTTCATAGGTGATCTAATTTCCTGATAGTGTAATCTCTGAATTGAAATATTAATATTAGTTTTATAACTCTTCTATTAACTTTCTCGTAATAATTATTTGATCTTTGAGGGATTCAAAAGTATAAACCCTATGAACTTGGGAGGGGATGTGGGAGGTGGATGGGGTTGAGTAAGGACATATTTATTACCTTCATTTGAAACCATAGGATGAGATACCTTACCCCTAAGAATAGTGATAGCTTGGACCCAGTTAGATAAATGGTATTTATCACCCTCCAAAAATTCAGGATGAGGAAGAGGTTTTTTTTCATTTTAAATGTTCTAGATATTAATATGAGAATAGAAAAATATATACATGTGAATGTTGTAAAATATTCCAACATGATAATGAAATCAGAACTAAAAAATTAATTACATCAATAAAAAATTAGAAAACCCTAAGGTAAGATAGGGTTTGCATAAGAAGACTTTCACCTTAGGTTCACCAAATGTTTAACCAATTCTTAGATTTGGGTGGGTTAAAGGGGTATAATATCCTAATCAAATGGAAGGGTAAAACAATTATAAAGGAAAATTAAATTAATTCAGATAACATAGGATATTGATATATAAAATTATAAAATATAGAAAGTATAATGCTAATTAATCTTCTAATAATTTTAACATGAAATATATATATATATATATATATTACTTATATTATTTGAATATGTGGGAGAAAATTATAGATTTATAAAGGATAAATCAGGTAGATAGATGCTCATAATCTAGTTATATTCTAAAAATATTTTTTATGGAGGTCTAGACACTTGTGTCAACCTGTGAAAACTTGTGTCAAAGATTTTACCCATGGCTTGATGCTTCTTTCTTTTATGGAGTATTAATTTTATTAAAAAATTACCACTTGTGATTTTTGTGGTTTTATTTAATTTTTTTTTGATGTATATAGATTTCACATGCATGTTATGTATTACTATGTGTAGCTCTAATGCCAATTCTTCACCTTAGGTTAGGTCACCTTGAAAAAAAAGGGCTAGTGGGATCATGAATTCAATTTGACCTTAAGGACACACTTTTCAATAAGCATTTCATACATAGCCAATACTATAAAGAGGAATTAGACATATGCAGTTCTTCATTAAGTGTGGGCTTGTGTGTAGAAGGGTGAAATATGGTATATGCAAGGGCATACAATGATCTAGATTTTAATTTGACAAATATTTCTAATGTATTATTATTTAAATGATTCATACCTATAATATGACTAATAATATGATTTATATATAAAAAATTAATAATAGGGTATTAAAACTCAATTTTACAATCAATTGAATGATGTCGAATAGGTTCTTGCTTGGTATTTTTTAGATGGATAATAAGTAGTTTTTTATTTGTAATTATATCACACCTTTTTATAATATCTCATGGAAGGGTTAAATAAGACAAATAGGTTGACCCACAAATTTTTAAATATTTTAAATTTTGAATAATTTTTAGGTATGGACACTTGATAAGGAAACTAGATAATAGTGTCAATGCTAGTGTCTTTCTATAACTATAAATGTTTGATAGGGTAAAAACTAATAAAGGTTTGTAACTAACAGTGAGGGATATAAATAATGTTTTAATATTTATATAGTGTATAGGTGATATAGGTCATTATAATGATATGATTAGTCCATAAAATAAGTATTTAGGCGTAATGAGATGGCGAATACAAGCCTTTTAGCAATATGAAGGTCTAGAACTAAAGGCTAAAACCCTAATTGGTATTTATCAAGTGTATAAGACTGAGATTCTATATATTTTTATATTTTAGTATCTATAAAGTCTTAATTGGTATTTTTAAAATTTATAAGGCTGATATGCTTTATTTAATCATATTTTAATATTTTCACCCCCCTTTAATCTACTAATGCATAATGATGAAATTAATAGGTTAAAGGAAATAAATGTGTATTTGGGTGTGTAAAACATACCTTACCTTTTCTTAATCCTTGGTGATTTTTTGTAATGTATGACTTCTAACCAAGATCATGTTATAGTATGAATCAGTGCATGCAATATAATAGTGAATAGTTGAAATGATTGAAAATTAAAGAAAAGAAGGAGTACACATGTGTATCAATGCAACCATGCTTCCCATTAGTAATTTGATTTAGTAAATATTATTTTGTATGAATAATTGGATATGAGAGAGGTTAAAAAATAGATGTTGAAGATTTGAAGTGAATTATTTTATGATAATTATTCCCCCAATCTATATCAAGGGTGAGTTGTGACATGATCATTAATATCACTAAATCTCAATCACACAATTCAAGTAAATGTATAATAAATCCAAGATAAGTGGTATAACAAACTCAAACTAAAAAATATAATTAGTGAAAGCTTTATCAAGGGAGTATAATTTCAACTTAACTACTCAAAGGATACAACTTATATAGATAATAAAGGATCAAAAGGGTGTTTCTTGGTAAAAATGGATCTTCTTGATAATTTTTTTTTTAATATTTATTTGCAATTTTTGGTGCACTTACATGGAATATTCACCTCTAATGCATTTCAAGTTAAATTATCTATCAAAATTTAACCTTTGATTTATAAATAGTTATAATATATGTCAATAATGTGAGAAACTTTGTCCCAAATATTTAAAAATTAGTCCAAAATGTATATGATTATGACCCAAGTGTATATATGAATCATTAAAAATATATAAAATTAGTCCAACTATGTATGTGTGGATTCATGTATTTATGACATGTCAACACTAATATGATCCCACTTTTGAGGTGATGGGAGTGAAATTTGGTAGTCACTTTATTGTCAAAGGATAAGATAACTATATTATCTAGGTATGAATCATGTAACATATAGGAGTAACATGTAGAAGTAGATATATCAATGAAAATCATAATATTTGATCACAACAAGCCCTAAGATACATGATATGGATCATGGAAATATATATATAAAGTAATAATACAAGCCATAAAAATAATAAATTACACACACAAGATCCCTTAATGTCACACAAAATGGGGTCTAAGGAGATCGTAAACAAGGGACATGTTCAAATTCCTCACATTCAAAGGGATGACATTTTCAAATATCCATCCATAAAAAAATACATGAAATGACACAGGGGCCTTATAGTAAGGAACATATTCAAATTTTAAACAATCAAGACAATAAAATATAGGAAGTACACTCAAATAAGTGATAATTAGAATAAATAAAGTATGAGAAACCAACTTAAGCATATCATACTAGTCCCTACATATATGAGTTAGAAAAAAATGTCATGTAATATAACTTATCAATTACATGGTATAATATCTAAGCATGATTATAGACATGTGTAAGATTTAGTATATAGTATCAACATGATAATAGAGAAGTGATCATAAAAAAAATTAACCCATATTGGTCATGATAAAAAAGAAGTAAGATACCCCCAATGTTCACATGGGAAGATAAAAGGTCTAATATATATACATATGCATATGTCATGGATTTCATATATGTATGTATCAAACTTAAGTACATATGAAGCATATGTGTGTATATGAAATAAATGATATGATATTTAATAAAATAAGGTAAATAACATAAATGTCAAGTATCTAATAAAAATGTTTATATTGGATAGTTTTTGTATCTTTTTATCTATTTGAATGTTTTTTTATTTTCTTGTAAAAATAATTTTTTGGAATTTTCTAGGAATATTTATTACGAAAAACTCTAGCCTATGATCTCATCTAAGGGATAATCATAAGAAGATCCAAACTTAGAATATGGTACATCAAACTAGTGATACTATTTTGGGTCATGCATAAGTGTCACATCTATAAATATAGAATCTATGGTACTATGTATATGTTTCTTAAGAATATATGGTCTTAAAGAGGAATATAAAGTGTAGTGGGTATTGTAACCCATTGTTTAGTGATCTATGGGTTTTTAGTGTAGTTGTAACTAGAACATGTTTATTTTATATGAAAAAATGGATGGATTGTGCAGGTGTAGATTATGAATCAATACAATCCATTTTTTTTAATCTCTATTGCAATGGTCTCTCATGTATATACTGCCTAAGAAATGGGATTACCTATTGATTACCCTTTTGTGTATGATTTAACATTAGTAGTTTTTATTATTAGCTATTTTGGAATAACTTCTCTTATTAAAGTGGGATGTTTATATAGAATTCTAAAAATTACAATTACCTTATTAATATAAATGTATTTAATACACCCATACACTATAGAATATACAACATGGATTTTATGTATCCAAGGTCATCCTAATAACATATCAAATAATTTCATGTTACGACCTCACATTTTCATATATATATTATGTTGTTATTACTTTATCACTATGATGGTAGACTGGTTTAGTTGTTTAGATGGATTGTTATGGTACTCATATAATAGTGTTGGATGCATACTTATTCTATGGTTAATTATGTTATGGAATTATTATTATTCTATTGTTGATGATTTTATAATTTACATTGATTATCGATTTATGACATAATGCATTTATACCATTTTGGTGATTGCAATGTTGTTTATGAGATAGGAAGTTGGTGGAGGTCGTAATCCTAGAACAATATTTTCTGAGCACATCTATAAGATTGACATGTATACTATTGTTTGATTATACTTTAGACAATTCAATTTGGTTATTATATACTATTATGTGTTGTTGGATGTGGTCCTTATGTTTGTTTTGGCTATTTTACTTTACCAATTCTATTATGCGGTTGTTACTTATCATTATTTTTCATTATTTCTATTATCTATTATCGACTACCACCTTTTCTCCATACTCATAGCCTCATTCTTTAATCTACAGGGTTTCCAAATCATGTTTGTTTTATTTTAGTCCCCTACTAACTCATTAATTAAACCTATCTAATCTACCTAGACCTAACCCTTGGGAAACCTTATTACCCCCAATGCTACCTTAACCCCCCTTAAAATTAGCATTATTATATAAGGCTTATGGCATTTTCTTTAAACAACTATATAGTTGTGGTTCAAACTAAACATGATTTAAAATATTGATCCTATTTTATAACTCATTGACATGGGTCGATGGTCTACATGGAAAAACATTAGGCCTTATTTAATAAGTTAGGTGGTGAGGGTTATTAGGATATCCATTTGGTTATGTTAATCTTTCATTAGTTTTGATAATTTATTTTACCTATTGTCATAAGTGT
>JARHVA010001660.1:3137500-3220000 GCA_037957365.1 Torreya grandis | reverse complement strand
ATTACTAGAACTTTGATAAAGAAATTCTTAACACTTTGATGCATCTTTTCAATCCATTCATCAACTACCTTTGATTTGTCCCCAATTTCTTCCACTTTAGTAATTACTTATTGTGTAACTACAACCTCTAAAATTAATGCTTGTGGAGGAAAAAACTTTGTTACCTTGGTAATTATTTTATAAAGCTATACATTTTTCTCCTTCAATTTGGCATTATTATTTTCTCTTCATCAAGCTTTTTAAATAAAGTATTTATCAGAGTTTTGGTATCTTGTTTCAAACCTTTAGTATTAACCTCTATAATAGATACCTATGTAACTACTAAGTCTTTATCAGTAACTTTTCCTCTAATCATTCCTTGTGGAGGAGCTACTATCTCTACAAACACTTGCCCTGAAGATTCAATGACCAATTTTAAAGTTACTTTAGCTAGTTTAGGCTTCTTACCTTTCTGATCAAGACTTTTTAGGTAGTTGTAAGTCCATCTCCTCAAGATTTATCACTTCTTTAGCTTCTAGAGTAGTCTACATAGCCAACCAAAATGATAAATTTATATAAGTGGAAACATCTTCATGAACCACCATCTGATGCTGATTATTTCTAATCATTAGTTCCTAAAAAATAACTTATTGTGCCTTAGTTTCTTTCTATATTTCTTTCTCCACTTGTATTTCAACCTTTTTTTCTATTGTTCCTTCATTTTCAACATCTGATTCTTTCTCAACAACTACCTCCTTCTCCTTAGGTTTCTAAAAGATTCCCCCTATCACTACCTCAAGCGCTTTTTCTTTCTTATCTTCTTTTAATTTTTCTACCTCAACTAATTTTTTAGGTTCATATTATTTTAATTTCTCTACCACTTTCTCCCCATATTATTTCTTAGGCTCAACTACTTTTTCCAACTTTTCTTGTTGTTGTTATTAAGATGGGATCTTCTCCTTGATAATTACTTTTTTAGGATTTTTCTCAATTTTGGGTTGTTGTACTAAAGGAGGTGGTGGTGGTGAAATATATGGAGATGATGGAGGAGGAGGAATTTCTTTTTTAATGGATTTATTATGAGCTTTGGTACCATGAGACTTAGGAGGAGGAATTAGTAATGATGGGTTAATTATGGGTGATGTGGAAGTTGGAATGGTGAAAATAGGAGGAACTAAAGTATTAGTAGAATATATCAAGGGAGGAGTAAAAACCACTGGCTAAATTGGTTCTTTGACTTTCACTATAGAATATGTATCATCTACATTTTTCTTCAGCTTCAACTTCTTTATATGTCCTTGGTTGCTTTCTCCTTGTATTATTTATTTTCATTTTTGACCTACATGGGTGGTTTATTTTATCAACTCTTTCATGTAGTAGCCTTTTTTAATGAGACAAGTAGAAGTCATTGACAAGACATTTGAAGTTCTATCAAGAATAGTCTTATCATGATCTTTACCAAAAATTATTACTAAAATTGGGACATTATCCCCCCTACTACATGAAAATCATCATTGGTGACCACCCCATCATCTTCCATATCCTCAAGGATGGTGGATAGATCAAAAACATGAATTTGATCCATAGTCAATATACTATTATCTCTTTTTCTCATATCAAACTCATCTTTATAGTCAGTCCAGAAATACTCAAGTGCTAGGATATGCATGTATTCTAGAGAAACTATATTTTTTTCCACCCCTCTATAATAAAAGTTGATCCTAGACTCAAAATGTGTTTGGGTGTAATGATGGTACATCTCTTTCTATAAATTTTTGGCCTTGTAAATGTTATGGAAATGGTAATGATCAATGACAATGGGAAAGTTGATGGCTACACAATGAGATTTTGACTACAAGTCTTGTAGTTAAACAAGTTGTCTACACATTTCCATGAGAATCCATTTATCACTTGGGTATCTATGTAATTTTACTAGTGTTCTTGACAAACCTCCTACTCTGATGTATGTAAAGTCTAGGAATTGATTGAAAATGCAATCATATTTTGAAATTGAATCCCATGCTTTGTTTGATACTATTCTATATTTTAGAGATATATTTAACTTGAAAATGAGTTCATAAAAGAAACCATAATTTACTAAAATGTAATGTTTTTAGTTCTCTAAAAAAATAATTGAGTATAATACTTATATATTAATATAGATGATAGTGTGCCTTTTGTCATTATCCTTGAAAAGGCTCCACTTGAAGCTTTTGCATACAAAAGGTATGAGGTAATTTTAAAATCAAATGTATATAATACATTCCTTAACTATTGATCCATATTGTCACTTATCATTATTTCTCACTCAATCTTGGTTGAGCTCCTAGTAACATCAATGGTTATGATATAAGCATACACCCAAGGTGAGAAATATTTGGCATTATTATCTCTATTTATTTTTCATAGTAATTGAATGATGTCACGTACTTCTTGAATGAAGTATGATCTTACTATTTTCTTTGGGAATATTGAGTATTTCTTCACTTTCTTCAAGTAATATGTATTCATTATCTTAATACATTCTAATGTCTTAGTTTCCCATTGATTATTGGTTATTTCCATTGTCACATCAATTACTTTTGGTGATGTTGGGATCTTTAGACACTAGTTGAGATATTAAACATCCAATCTCACAACTATATCTCTAGTAGCATCTCTCATAACCCTAGTAAGAGAATCATAGTAATTGACACATGTCAGCACAAATTTAGGAAGTTGAGTTGAGCTTGGGAAAGTTACAGCTTACAGAATTCCACTACTAGTCATTGCATGCATGAGTGTGGTATTGGCTATGGCCTTGGTTCTCTATAATAATTTAGTTATAGACACATGTCCCATGTATGTATCACTTATCTCTGTTAGCTTAGAAATTATTCTTGATTCAATTGGAGAACCTTTATACTCATACTTTATTTTGGGATCCTATGACTTAACTCTCTTAGTTTTTGCTTTGCCTTTCCTACTTTGTTCTTAAATCTCCTCAAGTGCCAACTCTAGGACTTCTTTAATTTATGATCCTTGTAATTCTACTTTAGCTACTTCTTCTTATCTTCTTGACCCTTCTGATCTAGACATTAGCTCTGACTAACTTTGAATAATTTGATAAGTGATTTTAAACACTTAGTAGTTACTCCAACTAGTTCAGAAAGATTTAGAAAAGAGTTAACTTAATATCCCTATGCAAGTCTTAGGTTTTATGTAGCAAAAATTATTGAAAATCCTTAAGTAACTCATATTTAAGTAATAGGGTCTCACAACCCTAGGTTGGTCTAAAAAGTGCAAAAGTATTAAATATTTGGAAATGTGGGTGATTCATAGGAAGTATGCACAAAAAATATTTAGGTTTTAGCTAGATAGAGACTTTGATTTTTCATTACTAAGTTACTTGAACTCAAAAACCCAAGTAAGCAAGCAAGGAGGAGAAATATGGGTTAGTCTCAGGTAGTGTTCTATGGGTTTTTCATGGTTCAATAGTTTGGGTTTCTCAAGGGAATTAACTACATTCAAAGAACCAAAGTAAGTAGTGAGGAAAGGGGAAACCTAGATAGGTCAGCTCTTTAAGGGTTGAGGTTTCCAAGGTCAGTTGCTTGGGATTAGAAACTTGAGTAAGCAAAGTTATAAAACTTGAGAATGTAAGATTTTTTTGGGTCAAGTTTTTTGAGGGCAATTAATTAGTGTCAAAAACCCAAGTAATGAAAATTAGGAAATCGGAGTAAGTAGATAGGTCTGTAAAACCTAGGGAAGTGACAGTTTATCTACTAGGGTTTTCATAGAAAATTTATTTTACAAGGATTTTAGGAAAGTTTCCAACATGATAAGTTATCATGAGAGAAAATATGAGATTTGAAACTTTTAAACATGCTCAAAAATAAAAGGGAAAACTTAATGAAATGAGTAATAACAGAGGAACATCCATGGCGGTGAAAGGAAAATGTAGAGAGAAAATACAAAGGAAGAGAGAAACATGAAACCAAAAAAAAACATGGATGAGATCCACCTAACTAAAACACAAATGGGTTGAAGAGAAAATCACTTGAAAATACTCTAAAGGCTCAAATCATGTGTCTTAGGGTTTGTAGGTGTGGTTATTTGGTCGAATAACTTGGTTGCTAGGTGGACAAAAGGTGGATTTTCCCCAATATATATATAAATGCCAATACATTAATGATAAGTGTGGGAAAGGCCATGTAAGCCCTCATCCTTTTTAATTAGGATTTTCAAACAACTTTACTTGATTTTAGATTTTGAAGTAAAACATCTTCATAAACCTAGGTAGGTCTATGTCGATGAGTATCTCGGGTCTAAAAACCAACATTATTGTTACTTGTGATCTTATGTAAGTAAAGTAGTGTCAAAAATCCAATTTGATTTGGTTAATGATTGATGGTTTTTTGGGATTGATTTTATTAGCTTTGGTGATAAAGTAAATCTACTTGGTAACTTTGATTTGAATTAGGTAGAGTAATTTGGGTTTTTGGGACAATAGTACTTTCAAATAAGTAAAGAAGATTAGAGAAACTAATTTATATTATAAATGAGTCAAAACACTTTAGCTTATTTGATCCACTAGAGGAGATAAGAAAATGGATTTTTAATGATGGCTTTAAGCAATTATTTTCAACCCTCTAGAGCAACTCATAACAATTGGGTAAAGCAAGCAATCAAACATAACAACTAATAAAAACTAAGTCTTTATTCAGAGGACTAGCTTAACAAGGACAACTAACTCACATAAGATAAAATATAAAAAATTTCAATCGGGGGTCCCCAAAATTTGAAGTGTGAAATTTTGGGGACACCAGCTATCTTTGATTAGGGACATATTTATTTCCCTTGTAAAGAAGTAAACAAGGGTGAGATCCTAGCATCTCTAGTTTCACATCTTATTTATTAGGTATAGAGTCTTTGTAGGAACTTAGTCACAAAAAATAGAAAATAGGCAAAAAACAAAACAAAATAAAAATAAAAGACTAAAAACTTTATTTATGTATATACATGTTTTATCATGTTGTTCAATTCTTGTAGAGCTTCAAGTACTACCCATTGAATGGTAGCGGTAGTGCAATCCCATACTAATAAACTAAGATGAAGCTATATTTTCTAACAATTCTCTTTATAATGAAAGGCCCTTTCCATAAGATTCAAATTGTCATGGTTCCCTTTTTGTTCCTTATTTTTATCCTAGAGGAGGACTAAATCACCAACTTCAAACTACCTATCTCGAGCCTTCTAATCAAAAAATCTTATTTACTTTTATTTGATGATCAGCCAATTGATCAACAAATTTAACATGGACTTCTTATAGTTTAGTGAGAAACATGATTCTTTTGTTTAGTGAATCTTGATAAGTAACATCTTCAATTGCTTTCAACAATTGTAAGGTAGGAAGCTCTATGGTTATTGGTATCTCAACATTTATTCCATATAGAAAATAAAAAGCAAACATACCTATGGCTTTCTTAGAGGTGATCCTATCAGCCCATAGTACATCAAATAACTTCTTGTGCTAGGTTCATTGGTTGTTGCCCACCAGCTTACAAATGATAGTCATCAAGTTCTTATTACTTGATTTATATTGACCATTTCCTTAAGGATAGTGATTTAAAGCATTAACCAAGTCTATTCCATATGAGTAAAAAAACTTAGTTAATTCTATAGAGGAAAATTTGGCTGTATTGTCTATTACAATCTTATGTGGGACCCCAAACCTTACTACAATTTTTTCTTTAAATAAGTTGGATATTACTTTAGAAGTAACATGCTTAATAGGAATAAATTCCACCCATTTGATGAAGTAGTTATTAGTAGTCAAAATATAAAAATTACCAGAACTTGAGGAGTGATTCAACATATCAATAAATTCCATGCCCCATTGATGCAAAGGTTCATCAATAATCACTAGTTTGAGAGGCAAGGATGAAAACCTGATTCATCCCATAAAATGCTAACATGCTTGACATTTAGCAACCCATTCGAAGTATCTTGAAAAAAATTAGGCTATAAGTAACTTACTCATAATATCTTGTGTGTTTTAACTCCTACTGAGAAGTGACCTCCACATGCCTTATCATGAAATTGTTCCATTAGTCTTTCTTGATTCACTTTGTCCACATAGGAAAGGAAAATAACATCAATTCCTCTTTTGTATAATCCATTATCTGAAAGGACATAATCCTTTGATTTTAACTTGATGGTACATTTTTATTTACATGTCAGGTTAGCTGGGCACTCTCCATAAGTTATAAAGTAGGCAATTTTGCTATACCAGTCATTAACTAGGTCAATAAACAACACCATGGGTGATTATTCATTCACTTCATCTTTGTGTGGAGATGTTTCTATATCTATATCATCTGTTTTTCTCTCTATCATTAACTAACATAAACCTTTTGCTTTCACTAGCTTTGTAGGTTTGATATCAAGATCAAACTCTTACACCTTAGCTACCCAAGTGCCTCTTAGTAATCCCATTTCTTGTTGTGTTAGAATTGACTTGACTATAGTATCAGGTACATAAAATTTATTATGTGAAGATAAAATATAATACCTAAAAACATTACATGATTTGACTATGACAAAAGCATGTTTTTCCATCTGTGTGTACTTCAATTTTGAGCTTTTCAATGGCTGGCTCATGAAAGATACAGGGGATTCAATTACTTCATAATTCTTCTACAAAAGTATAGCTGACATGGTATGCTTAGAGGAATAATAATAATAATGAATTCTTTACTAAAATTAGGGGAAACTAGTACTGGAGCTTCAACTATTACTACCTTAATTATTTTAAATGCTAATTTTCCTTCAACATTCTATTTGGAATCTTGTTTCTTTTTCATCATATCACAGATGTGGTGAGTCAACTCTACATAATTAAGAATAAGTATTCTAAGGAAATTGACCTTACCAAAGAATGAGTGCACTCCTTTCTTAGACATAGGCATAGGTAAACTCTAAATACATTTGATTCGGTCTAGATTAATTTTTGTCCACTCTTTTGAGACTATGTGGTCAAGGAATTTTCCTTTAGTTATAGAAAATATTGATTTCTTTGGATTTAATAAAATCCCATGTCTTCTGCATTGGATATTAACTTCTTCAAGATTAGCTAGGTGGTCACCATATTATTTAGAAAATACTATCAAGTCATCCAAGTATACTATAATGCTTTTGTTCTTCAAGTGAGCAAAAACTAGGTTCATAGATTTTTGAAAGGTTGCTCTAGCATTAATAAGCCCAAAAGGCATATTTTGATAATCAAACATTCCCCATGGCACTGTAAAAGCAATTTTGTATTGATCCTCCTCAGCTACTTTTATTTGATTGTATCCTAGGAATCCATCCATCATAGATAACATTTCTAAACCTATAACTACTTACAAGGTGTGATTCATTATGGGCAATGGGTAATTAACTTTCAAAGAGGCTTGGTTTAGATTATGAAAATAAACACATAAGTGTATTTCCCCAATTTTATTTCTTATTAGAACAATATTTTTTAACCATTTTGAATGATGGATTGGATAAATGATCTTTGCATCAAGAAGCTTTTCAGCATATATAGTACATGATATGGATGGATTGTGGTGGCATAACTTCTACTTGAAAAGTTTGACCTTGAGCTAGAGTGGAATATAGTATTATACCTCATCTAGATGGAAGGATTTGAGGTCTTTTTAGGACTAGGAAATCACATCAATGTACTTTGTGAGAAGATTGATGAATGCTTCCTTTTCTTCTTAAGAGCAACACTTGCCAAGGTTGATCATCCTAGGCTCTTCTTCACTACCTAGATTAATCTATTATACTTCCAGAGAGGAAGTATCACTATAATCTTTCTTTTTATTCATAAATTTATCATGTTTGTCAAAGATTTATTCTAAAGAGACTAGCCCTTTAGTAATTTTATTTCCTTTTAATTTAATTATATCTTGACTATGGGTAATTTTAGTGTTAGTGATACCTATTGTTGTCTCATGTTGATGTGAACTATTACCTTCAAAGTAAATTCCTTCAAAGTTGTCTTATTGCTCAAAAAATGCAGCTATTTACTTATCATCATTGAAAACTTACCATTTTTCAACATTGTTTGGGACCATTGGATGGTAGACCATCTCTAGTTTCTAGTTACCTTCTCTAAAAAGGGTTGGCTATTATTCTAGCCTGAGTAGAGATGTGGTAATGGAAAGTAAATCAGATATAGAGTTTTGATATCAAGGAAATGAGTTGATTAAGAAATTAGTGAAGTCAAGTGTGTCACTCATAACTTGATCATGATAGTGTTTTAGCTTGTCTTTCTTCACTTGATACTAACCTCTAATTTATCTCATTATCAATTTAGCATCACCTTGTGCTTTAAGGAGCCTAACTCCTTTTTATTTCACTTGTTCAATTCCTATCAAGAGTGATTCATATTCAGTTGTATTATTAGATTTTTCAAACATGAGTTTGTAATAATAGGAAAATATTTCACCATTAGGGGATATCAATACTACCCCTACACCTAAACCAAGAAAACTACAACTGCCATCAAACTCTAATGACCATATCTTGTCCTTTTCTTCTTGTTGTTCTTGGATATCTTTGCCTATATAAAGATAGTAGAATCCATGCTCAAATTCCTCAAAAATAATGTGTGACCTTGGGTCATCGTATTTAGAAATCATGTATTTAGATTTCTTTTCAAGCTCTAGTTTTTTATTTACTCCTTTGATTAGAATGTGGGCATGTGACCAATCCATATTTACTTCTATGCCTAGATCATTGAAGAAGTTTTTACTTATCAACATTCCATATAAATTAGGAATCTCTACTACCAAAATTTTCATTTTTAATCTTTTATCTAGAAAGGCTACCAAGACTGCTTGATCATCTTTGATTTGTTTGATTAGGGGAACTTGCCTCTCCATTGAGTAGCACCTGCCTATTGTCTTAGTCAAGGTAAGACAAAGAGCATTAGCTACATTAGCTAGAATTACATTATCTGAAGCTCTAGAATTGAGAATGCAATTTATTAACTTAAATCCATTAATCAAAAGGGAGACAAAAAATAGCTCTATCTTTTTAGATGTAGAAGTGGGTGTGGGTGAAGTAACAACAACATTATTCTAGGAAGGAAACTATTTAGGAGTAAGCAAGGTACCTTTAGATGTATTGGTTGAATTATTTGACCCTTTGATTTGAACATATTTGACTAATTTATTCAATTTATCTAGGTAAGATATCAAATACTCATCTTCTAACATTTAAATTTTAGTTTTCTTTATATGGTCAATTATGTCAAAAGAGGTAATGGAAGAAGATAAAACAAGATTAGCCTCAGTATTATGAGTTATTGTCTTATGAGTATGAGAATAATAATTTGTATACTTATATTTAGGAGCCAAAAAGGAAGGTAGAGGACTACCTCTGTTAAGAATAATTACATCTACTCTAAAATCTCCCTTCGCTTTATCTTGTTCTTTGGTAGATTTCTCACCAAATTACTTAGCCTATGACCTTGTAAACACTATGAATAAATGACTATGATCTTATTAAAATGATTATTCATAGTCACTTTTAGATTGATATTTTAGGTAACCAATATTGGAGTCACCAATATGATCCACAAAGTCATCTTCATCACCAAGACTTTGATGAGTATCATCAGTCAACTGATCTTCCTCACTCATCTTAACATGATTTTTGGGAACATCTTCCATTGCCAGTCTCTATGTAGGACTAGCAATATGGTTCCTATTCTAATTATTAAAATTTCATGTAGGTACATTTTTTGTAGGGGTAGCACCACCATGAGTACCTTGAGTAATTTATCTTTTGACTTGAAGCAAGTCATTAGCCAACTTTTACAATAAAGGGTCTTTAGTCTATAATATGGTTGAAGTAGAAGAGTCTCTTTTAGAAACTATTTTCTTGATCTTTTCAACCATTATCAAATCATTTCAACCTCTGTATTAATATTTTGAGTTGCTGCTAAATCAATTAGTCATGCTTTTTGTAGCTGATAACTATATTTTAGAAGTTGGGAATTGATGAAAAAATAGTTTTGATTATTCATAGTGGGTAGTGTAGCTTGAGGAATTATGTAGAACAATCTATTGAACTTGGTGATAAAATCATGCATGTGTTCATGTGGTTCTTTCTTAAGCTAAGTCAATTAGGTAAGCATTATATGTACATCTTTAATAGCTTTGAATCTTTTCTCGAATTACTCATGCATAGTAGCCCAATTACTTATGGTACCCAAAGCTAAATGGTAAAACCATTCTATAGTTAAGTCATTTAGAGTCTCAATAAAGAGTCTAATGGAGACATATTCGTGTTCAATTCCAATTACTCCATATGCCATGAAGAAGGTAGTTAGGTGCTCATCTAAGTTTTACTTACCATCACCATTAAATTTAGGAAATTTTCTTTTTTGATATTTTTGGCAAGTCATGCAAAGGAGGATTAAAATTCAAAGTACCAATAGCTGGTCCCCATGGGACAAAAAGTGATAACACCATTCTTTTAGGGATGAGAAACTATGGATTTGTAGGTTAGATTTTTCTCAAGGAATTATACTGTAACTGATTTTTAGCAGTTTGTGTCTATCTCACAGGTGAAATACTAGCTATTCATGTTCTTGCTTGAATAAGAAAACTAAAATTGAACCACTCTTATAATTCAAAGAAATCATTTATTTGGCCTTGATCTCTCCTTGCTCTTGTAAATTCTCAATTTTCTAGTTTGAAATGTAGAAACTCCTCTAAGGACTATGCTTAACAACTTTAATTTATAAATAAAACTTGGGTGGTAGTTTCTCAACATGCAATGAACTTGTAAATAAAATTGGGAAACAAACTAGGCATAAAACTAGTGATTTATAAACATGCAACAAACTAATTAAAGAGGGACATGTTTATACATAGAAAGATAAATTAATTTCATCAAGGTGTTAAAAATGAACAAATGTGTTTTAATCAACATGAAATGATTTAAACAGTAGTTTGAGAATTTTGGGATTTTTGAGAAATCAATATGACACTGCACCTATCTCAACTGGTTTGGGCAATCTAGAGTTAATTCTGGTAGTTAAACTCATAGTTCCCTAATGGAGTCACTAGAAACTATTGTCTAGATATTTTGTATGCAATCAAAATTATCTAGGTAGTCATGAGAGTAAATCCCCTTCATTTTATGGTGAAGCTCCCATGTAATTATGTTTATCTATCTCTAATTACTTTTAACTTACATTTATTCATAGAGTATTCAAATTATGTGCAATTAATTCTAATTGGGGTATTACTTTAATCACTTCATTTATGATCCCTAACAAAGGGATTTTGTAGCAAGTAAGTATTTGGTTTTGGGAATGTGAATGGATTTTTAGATATATTGGAAAATAGAGAAAAGACTATAATGCTTTATAAATAAGAGAAACAAAAGAAATGCACTTCACAATAAATAGTTTTGTATATTTTACTATATAAATGCAAATAGTTAAACATATAATTGTGATAACCTTTTCATCAAATGATCAAGAAGGCAATGAATTCAATTTGGATAAATAGATAACATAAATATTACCATTTTATCTTCATAGAATACACATATGTATTCCCTCAGACAAAAATTTCTTCAAAAATTAAACTTATTATTCACCTTCAAAAAAATTCATACAAAGTAGTCCAAATATCTAAACACAATGTTTTAGATTGCATTAAATTTTTCGTGCAATGGTTACAATTGATTTATTGTAAAAATTATCCTCCTTCGGCATGTAGGCCTACACTTATATTTATATGAAAATAGAGGTCAAAGATAAATGGGAGTCAACTTATCCAATTCTCATGTGTTGTGCAAATGGATGAAAGATATTGAGTGGCATATTCCTTGAATTTATCTTCTATGGTATGCAATAGTTGATGATAAGTGGTGATGTTTTGTCTCCTTATTTGGATCAAACACTAACTCTTTTCATGTTACATAGAAGTATCTCTAGTAATCTTCTTTTACAAAATGACTTTAAGTAATGGTGTTTTGGCCAAATTACTTAGGTCTTTCAATTTTACAAAGTAATTTCACTTTACAAATAAATCATCCAATGACATCAATTTACAAAGAAATTACATGAAATAAGATTAATTAAAGTATATTTGAAAAAAATAAAAGAAGAATATTGAAGAAGAAAGAAATAAAATATGGGAAATTTAAGGAAAATATTTAATCCAAATCTTGAACTTCAGATCTACTAGTTTCCATGTACTTAATGTGTTGAGACATCATCAACTATATTACTTCATCATCTGATTTGGCAATTGATTATATTTTTGTTTCAAATCTCAACATCTCTCTTTTTAAATTTTTTATATAAGCTTTCATCTATTTAATTATGGGTTCTAGTCTCTTTATTTGATGTTGAAATTTTATTAACACCTTGATAGACTTGGCAATGAAATGGGTTGTATATTTGTCTATTAATTTCTTATATTGTTCACACAACCACTCAGATATTCTTGAAATATCATCAAACTAACCACCAGTAAGGCCAAAAAGGCAATCTTCTAGATTTACTTCTTCATCATCAGCTTCATCCTTCAAAGTCTTCATTTCTTCACATATTGCTTCTAAAATATGCATATGAAAAGACAAGATATACTCCTCCTGTTTTATCCTCTTTATAGATCCTTCTAGAGAAATATTTTATTTTATCAAAATTTTCTCACTCAAATTACTTATTATTTTCAAAATTTCTAATTATAATCCAACAATCCCATTTTCAATCTCAATTTCCTTTATTATTGTCTTCATCTCAGCTAACTTATGTTTAATGTTAGTATGAATTCCTAGAACATTGGGGAAGAGATTTTGAATACTCTGATGCATCTTTTTAATCCAATCATCAACTGTGTTCACTTTTTCCCCAATTTCTTCCATTTCAGTAATTATTTGTTGTGTAACTATAACCTCTAAAAGTAATGGTTGCTAAGGAACATACTTTGCTACCTTGGCAATTATTTCACAAAGTTATGCATTTTACTCCTTCAATTTGGCCTTACCATACTTCTCTTCATCAATATTTTTAAAGAGGGTATTTATCAAATTTTGGGTATCTTATTTAAAACCTTCAATAGTAACCTCTATGAGAGACAGCTTTATAACTACTAAATCTTTCTTGGTAACTTCTCCTTTACTCATTCCTTGTAAAGGAGCTACTATCTTTATAAAATTTTGCCTTGAATATTTAATTACCAATTTTGAAGTTACTTTAACTAGCTTGGGATTCTTACCTTTTTGATTAAGAATTTTCAATATTTATAAGTCCATCTCTTCAATATTTATCACTTCTTTATCTTTTGGAGTAGTCTGCATAGTTAACCAGGATGAGAAGTCTATAGAAGTGGAAACATCTTCATGAACCACCATCTGTGATGATTATTTATAATCATTAATTCCTAAAAAGGAACTTCTCATGCCTTAGTTTCTTTCTAGATTTATTTCTTTGCTTTTATTTCAACTTATATTTATATTGTTCCTTCTTTTTAAACATTTGCTTCCTTCTTAAAAACTACCTCCTTCTCAATAACTGCACCCTCAACAACCACCTCCTTCTCCTTAGGTTTCTCAAAAATTTAACCTATCACTACCTCAAGCCATTTTTATTTCTTAGAATTTATTTCTTTTGATACCTCAACTACTTCTTCTTTAGGTTCAGATTTTTTTATTTTCTTTGCCACTTCCTCCCCAACTTCTTTCTTAGGCTCAACTACTTTTTCCAACTTTTCTTATTTATCTTATTGAGATGGTATATTATCCTTAGTAGTTACATTTTTAGGCTCTTTGTCAATGGTAGGTTGTTATACTGAAGGAGATGGTGGTGGTGAAATAGATGGAGATGTCATGTCCCCTTTTTAGTTGGCATGTTCTGAGCTCATGGTTAGCCTATTATGTGACCCTCGTAGGCTGATAGGATGGTTAGAGGGTCTTGATGGAGATTGGCGTGGCTTCATTTAGCAAAAAATTTCCAGTTGGCTTTCTTTTGGGCACGATTGGACATGTATTGAGGGAGATATTAATATTTGATTGATTTGATCAAATATCAATTATTTGGTCTAATTTTAATTTAGAAACCCTAATTCTAATTTAAGAAAACACTAATTAGGGCAAGCATATCTTTTGAGGGTATAAGGGTTTCTCATGGAGGCCATTATTGATTATGCATTGATTATTGATTTTTGATATTGAAAGAATTTTGCTATGAAGACTGAGCCAAGGGTTCCAAGATTCCATTTGCATTGGAGAATGTTCCCTCTTCAGTGTGTGCAATTTAGAGGCTATGAAATATCAGCTGATCTATTGCCAAATTGAGAGATAGCTTCATATAGAAGTTATCACAGAGATTTACAGGGTTGAGAGATAACTTCACACAAAAGTTATCACAGATATTCTAGGTATTTATTTTATTAGGTTTTTGATCCAATAAGTTATATAGATATAGATCTTCTGTATTAGAATCATATATCTTGAGATTAGGTTGTTTAGCTATCAGGGTGTGTTATCTTATATTTGGCAGCCATATGAAGTCCATACAGATCCATGAAAAATCTGTAAGCACCAGTAGATTCACTCAGACACTGACCTCAGCAGACAGAGATCCCCAGTGACTGACATCAACTCACTGAAGACTGATGTTGGTAGAGAAGGACTGACAGAGACTAACGTCGGTAGTATATCGACTGACACTGGTGAATGTGTGTTCGACACAGCAGGCCAAGACAGAATTTCCAGATTCAAGCTCAACTTCTAGATTTGCAAAAGCCCAAGGTTTTAAGATAGAATATTTTGTATTATTTTATTTGTATGATAGATATTCAATTGTGTAATCATCTAGAAGAACAAGTGATAAGATCTGTGATTTGCTATTGAGAGACTATATTGTGTTTTATTTATTTATTTGGAAATTATTTTGGCAACATTGTATCTTTGTTTAGAGCTTTTGTGTTTCTATATTCCCTATTTAAAGGGGATATTACAGTGGTATCAAAGCTTTTACTTAGGAAAAAGAGGCCCTAAGTAAGGGACATCATAGTGGTATCAGATCTAAATCTTGCCATCCTGAGGGTGTGACAACCTTATGCAGCCATAAGAGTTGGGACCACACAGGTATAACACACGCAATAGAGCCTTGCTTGAAGGTACCCAGTTGTTAGAACAGTAGCAGATTATCATGAGTGATAGATGTGAGGGTATCCCACCTAGGGGCCATAGGTATGATGTTGATCAGGACACTAGAGAATTCCACCGTGCTATGATGACAGGCCAACAACAGATGAATCAGACAATACAGAGACTCACTACTATGATAGAGAGGATGAACACCCTTGATAGATAGAACGGTGACCAAAGAGATGATAGGAGTGCTACGGTTAATTAGAGACCACAATAGACCCACTCCAAAATAGCTGATAGACCTACATGTCCTACATTTGTTCAAGAAGAACCAGAGGCACCAATAGAGGAGGAGGCAGGAAATTTCCCATTTACAAATGTTTACATGGCTATAAATGATGAGTGGGACTTATTACCTCCTCATGTTCAAGAGAGGACATCCTTTGATCATTTTGTTACTCTAAGGAGAGAGCATTATAGATTAGTTAGATAGGACAGGAGGCCTAGAGTTCAACTCAGTGAGCTGAAGAAGGCTACTGGCAAGCTTTCTTTGACTACTTTTGATGACAGCAGCAAGATGATAGCTCAAGCTTGGGTTCATAAGCTTGACACCTTTTTGGCATTGAGACCAATGATAGAGTTAGAGGCCCACTTTGCACATGGATGGAGTAGCACATGATTGGTGGTACCATGGTATGGTAACACTTCAGCATAACCAGGTGACAGAGTACCAGGACTTTATGGATAGATTGGTTGAGCGGTTTGACAGGAAAGATCCTGAGGTTTACTTTTGAGATTTGGCATAGTTGAAACAAATAGGTAACTTGGAGTCCTTCATTGGTGAGTTTCAGAGATTGGTAGTCATGGTTCCCAATATTTCTGAGCGTCGATTGGTAGTTCTCTTCATGGAGGGATTGATAGAACCATTGAGAGGTTGGATCAAAGCCTTTGATCCTCCTTCATTATGGGTAGCTATGAAGAAGTCACGTAGTATGGAGATGGCAGCCCCATCCCATAAATTTAACTCCAAAGGTACTTCCTCATCTAGAGACCATAAGTGCTCCAACACAGATACAGAGAGACTAGATTTCAACATAGATAAATCAGGTGTAAAGAATGATTCAAAGGCCAATCCAATAGCACCACCTTTGGATTGTGAGGCACTTAATGATCTACGTAGGAAGAAGATTTGCTTCTACTGCAAAGGTCCATATGATATCCATCACGATTGCCCTTTGAGGCCTAAGGCAAGGCAAATCGTGTGATGTGGGCGTATTATGAAGATTCAAATTTAGAGGATTCGAAACAGCAAGATGGATCAGTAGAGGTGGAGGCTTCAAAGCCTAAGGCAGAGTTAGAGCTTCACATATAGGAGGCATACCTATCTAGTATTCAGTCAGATGAGTCATTCAGATTCCATGGAGTTTTGGCAGGGCAGAAGGTCATCACCCTTCTTGATACAGGAGCCACACATAATTTCATAGATGTTAGATTTGTGGAGAAGCATGGTCTCACTACTAAAGATTTTGAGGGCATCAGAGTTAAGGTGGCTAACAGTCACATGCTTAGGTGTGAGCGGACGATTAGAGACCTCCCCTTGCGCTTGAACAACTATGAGTTCAAGGCTGATTATTATGAGGTAGACAAGGGGGACATAGACTTAGTCTTGGGTATGAAGTGGCTTCATTCATTTGAGGAAGTTACTCTTCATCTCAAAGACATGGAGGTTCATTTTGAGGTTGATGGGAAAACACATATTCTTAAGGCAATACGGGGCAGCAGCCTCAAACATATGTTTTTTCATCGGATGGAGATGCCTACACCACATGACATGATAGAGTGCGATGACGAGTGCACATTGGCACCAACACAGGAGAGTTATGAGATCAAGCTTGGTCTTGAGGTGAGTTCAGCTTAGGAGTTATCACATGTGGTAGGGACTCAACTTTTTGTTACAGTCGGGCCATAGGTTGATGATGATATGGCTATTTCTAGCCTTCACAATACAATTTTAGATATTATTTAGGTAAGGAGTTTACTTGCTGATTTTTACTTATGGATTGGATGTTGGGGTGCTTATCTTAGTACTAGAGATGATGTGATGCTATTAGATGAGAGTTGGGATGGACATGGCATGGAGTTCATGTTAATTGACAGTGGTGGAGATCATGACTACATTTGGGATCCAGGTGGATTGATTGATTTGTCATTCAGTGATTGCTTGAGGGCAAACAATTCTAAGAGGGGCAGATTATCATGTCCCCTTTTCAGTTGACATGTTCTGAGTTCATGGTTAGCCTATTATGTGACCCTCGTAGGCTGATAGGATGGTTAGAGGGTCTTGATGGAGATTGGTGTGGCTTCGTTTAGCAAAATTTTTCCAGTTGGCTTTTGTTTGGGCTTGATTGGACATGTATTGAGGGAGATATTAATATTTGATTGATTTAATCAAATATTAATTATTTGGTCTAATTTTAATTTAAAAACCCTAATTCTAATTTAATAAAACCCTAATTAGGGCAAGCATATCTTTTGAGGGTATAAGGGTTTCTCATGGAGGCCATTATTGATTATGCATTGATTATTGATTTTTGATATTGAAAGAATTCTACTGTGAAGACTGAGCCAAGGGTTCTAAGATTCCATTTGCATTTGAGAATGTTCCCTCTTCAGTGTGTGCAATTCAGAGGCTATGAAATATCAATTGATCTATTGCCAAATTGAGAGATAGATTCATATAGAAGTTATCACATAGATTTACAGGGTTGAGAGATAACTTCACACAAAAGTTATCACAAATATTTTAGGTATTTATTTTATTAGGTTTTTGATCCAATAAGTTATATAGATATAGATCTTCTATATTAGAATCGTATATCTTGAGATCAGGTTGTTCAGCTATCAGGGTGTGTTATCTTATATTTGGCAGCCGTACGAAGTCCGTATAGATCCGTGAAAAATTTGTAAGCACCAATAGATTCACTCAGACACCGACATCAATAGACAAAGATCCCTAGTGACTGACATCAGATGACTGAAGACCGATGTCGGTAGAGAAGGACCGATAGAGACTGACGTCGGTAGTATATCGACCAACGTTGGTGACTGTGTGTTTGACATAGCAGGTCGAGACATAATTTCTAGATTCAAGCTCAACTTTTAGATTTGCAAAAGCCTAGGGTTTTAAGATAGAATATTTCATATTATTTTATTTGTATGACAGATATTCAATTGTGTAATCATCTAAAAGAACAAGTGATAAGATCTATGATTTGTTATTGACAGACTATATTGTGTTTTATTTATTTATTTGGAAATTATTTTGGCAACATTGTATCTTTATTCAGAGCTTTTGTGTTTCTATATTCCCTATCTGAAGGGGATATTACAGTGGTATTAGAGCTTTTGCTTAGGAAAAAGAGGCCCTAAGTAAGGGACATCATAGGAGATGATGGAGGAGGAAGAGGAGGAATTTCTTTTCGAATGGATTTCTTATGAGCTTTGGTGCCATGAAACTTAGGAGGAGGCATTAGTATTGAGGGTCAATGATGGCTATCATGCAAGTTGGAATGGAAGGAATGGTGGAAATAAGATGAAATGAAGTATCAATAGAATATATCAAGGGAGGATTAAAAACCATTGGCTTAATTAGTTATTTGTGTTTCACTATAGAATATGTATCATCAACATTTTTCTTTAGATTCAACTTCTTTTTATGTCCTTTGATACTTTCTCCTTGTACTATTTATTTTCCTTTCTAACCTACATGGGTGGTTTCTTTCATAAAATATCTAATGTAGTAGCCTTTGTTGAGGATCCAAATAACATTCATTGCCAAGACATTTGAAGTTTTGTGAGGAATAGTCTTATCATGATCTTTGCCAAAAATGATTACTAAAAGTGGGACATTATCCCCCCTGCTACATGAAAAGTATCACTGGTGACCACCCCATCATCTTCCATATCCTTAGGGATGGTGTCAAAATTGAAAGCACAAATTTTCTCCATAGTCAATCTACTATTATCTCTTTTCACATCAAATTCCTCTCTGTAGTTAGTCCAAAAATCTTCAAGTGTTGGGATATGCATGTATTCTAGAGAAACTATATTTTGTGCCACCCCTCTATAATCAAAGTTAATTTTGGAATCAAAATGTGTTTGGGTGTAATGATGGTGCATCTCTTTCTATACATTTCTAGCCTTGTAAATGTTATGGCAATGGCAATGACCAATGACAATGGGAAAGTTGATGGCTGCACTATGAGATTTTGATTGCAAGTCATGTAGCTCAATAATTTGTTTGCATATTTCCATGAGAATCTATTTTTTGCTTGATATCTGGGCAATTTTATAGGTGTTCCTAAGAAAGATCCCACTTTGATGTATGTAAAGTCTAGTTATTAATTGAAAATTCAACCATATTGTGAAACTATATCCCATGCTTTGTCTAATACTCTTCTATGTTTCAGAGCTATATTTAACTTGAAAATAAGTTCATAAAAGAAACCATAATTTACTATAATGTAATGTTTGTAGTACTCTAAAAGAACCAGTTAAGGATAATACTCACATATCAGCATAGATGATAGTGTGCTTTTTGTCCTTAGATTTGAAAAGGCTCCACTTGAATCTGTTGCATACACAAGGTATGAGGTCATTTTGAAATCAAAAGTCTATAATACAGTCCTTAATTATTGATTTATATTGTCACTTATCATTCTTTCCCACTTTATCCTGGTTAACCTCTTAGTAATATCAATGGTTCTAATATAAGCATACATCCAAGGTGAGAAACATTTGACATTCTTATCTCCAGTGATTCTACATAGTAATTGAGTGATGTCATCTACTTCTTGAACATAGTTTGATCTTACTATTTGCTTTGGGAATCTTGAGGCTTGCTTCACTTTCTTCAATTAATATGTATTCATTATCTTAATACATTCTAATATCTTAGTTTCCCATTGCTTATTGGCTTTTTTCATTATCATATCAATTACTTTTGGTGATGTTAGGATATTTAGATAGTAGTGGAGATATTGGACATCTAATCTCACAAGTACATTTCTAGTAGCATCTCTCACAACCCTAATAAGAGAATCATAGTACTTAGCACATGCAAACACAAATTCAATAGGTTGAACTGAGCTTGGGAAAGTTACAGCTTGTAAAATTCCATTACTAGCCATTTCATGCATGAGTGGGGTTTTGTCTATGGCCTTGGATCTCTCTAATAATTTAGTCATAGATACATGTCCCATGTCTATATCACTTATCTCTATTAGCTTAGAAATGATGCTATATTCAATTGAATAACCTTTATACTCATACTTCATTTTGGGCTCTTGTGACTTAACTCTCTTAGCTTTTGCTTTGAATTTCCTAATTTGTTTTATAATATCCTTAAGTGCCAACTCTAGGACTTCTTCAATTTGTGTTCCTTGTAATTATACTTTAGCTACTTCTTCTTCCCATCTTCCTAACCCTTCTGATCTAGAAATTGGCTTTGACTAAATTGAAGAGCTTGATAAGTGTTTTTAAACACTTATTAGCTTCTCTATTTAGTCTAAAAAGATTTATAAAAGAGTTAACTTAACATCCCTAAGCAAGCCTCATGTTGTAAGTAGAAAAAAGTCTTGAAAATGCTTAAGTAACTCATATTTAAGAAATATGGTATCACAACCCTAGGTTGGTCTAAAAATTACACAAGTCTTAAGTATTTGGAAACTTGAGTGAGTCAAAGGAAGTATACACAAGCAATATTTAGGTTTTAGCTAGCTAGTTACTTTGAGTTTTCATTACTAAGTTACTTGAACTCAAAAACTTGAGTAATCAAGCAAGGGGGGAGAAATTTGGGTCAGACTCAAGTAGTGTTCGATGGTTTTTTCATGGTTCAAGACTTTGGGTTTCTCAAGGGAAGTAACTACATTCAAGGAACCAAAAGTAAGTAGT
The DNA here is from genome assembly GCA_037957365.1 of Torreya grandis. NCBI lineage: Eukaryota > Viridiplantae > Streptophyta > Pinopsida > Cupressales > Taxaceae > Torreya > Torreya grandis. Next base: position 3,198,916 of record JARHVA010001660.1, on the reverse strand, counting down.
GAGGAAAAGGGAAACCCAGATAGGTCAGCTCTTTAAGGGTTGGGGTTTCCAAGGTTAAATACTAGGGATTGGAAACATGAGTAAGTAAAGTTAGAAAACTTGAGCATGTAAGAATTTTTGGGGTCAATTTTATCAAGGGTAGTTACTTAGTATTGAAAACCCAAGTAATGCAAATTGGGAAATCCTAGAAAGTAGAGAGGTCTATGAAACCTGGGGAAGTCACGAAGTTCTAGTTAATAGGGTTTTCACAAAAAAATGATTTCATAGGGATTTTGGGCAAGTTTCCAACATGAAAAGTGATCGTGAGAGAAAATATAAGATTTTAAACTTTTAAACATGTTAAAAAACAAATGGGAAAATTGAAAGAAATAAGTAATAACATAGGAACATCCATGGTGGTGTAAGGAAAATGTAGAGATAAAATATAAAGGAAAAGACAAACATGAAACCAAAAAAATAACATGGATGAGATCCATCTACCTCAAACACAAATGGGTCAAAGATAAAATCATTCAAAGATGCTCTAGAGGCTTGAATCACATGGCTCAAGGTTTGTAAGCATGGTTACTTGGTCAAATAACTTGGATGATATGTGGAAATGAGGTGGATTTTCCCTAATATATATATACATATATATAAATGTCAACACATTAATGAAAAATATGGGAAAGGCCACTTAAGTCCTTATCCTTTTTAATCAAGATTTTCAAACTACTTTACTTGATTTTAGCTTTTGAAATAAAGATTATTCCAAAACTTGGGAAATTTTAGGTTAATGAGTAGCTTGGGTCCAAAAACCCACATTGCTTTTACTTATGATATTATGTAAGTAAATCAGTGTTGAAAACCTGATTTACTTTGGGTAATGCTTGGAAAGTTTTTGGGATTACTTTGCTTAGCTTTGGTGATAAATTAAAGCTACTTAGTAACTCCAAATTGAACTAGGTAGAGTAATTTGGGTTTCTAAGACAACTTTACTTACTTTAAAATATGTAAAGGAGCTTGGAGAACCTGATTTACATTATCAATGAGTCAAATCAGTTTAGCTTCTTTGATCCACTAGAGGAGATAAGCAAATGGATTTTTAATGATGGCTTTAAGCAAGTATTTTCAACCCTCTGGAGTAGCTAGGAGAAATTGGGGAAAGCAAGCAATTAGACATAATAACTAATAAAAACCAAGGTTTTATTTAGAGGAGTGGCTTAACAAGGACAATCAACTCATATAAGACAAAATATAAAAAAAATTAATGGGGGTTCCCCAAAATTTGAAGTGTGAAATTTTGGGGACACTAGTGCCTATAACCTCGATACCTATCCTATATTGGCCATGTGTATATCCCTCTCTTGGGATAACTCCCACCATGTTTTCAACTTTAATGATTTAACCCCATGTCATAAAGTAACATGATCTTATATTTGTAGCTCCCAAACAACCTCTTCAACTAATCTGAAGTAGCTAGCATGCACTCCTACCTTTGGTGCCACATGATCCTACATCTTAGTGGTGTCATGATAAGGAAGCACAAGGTTAAAAATATCATTGTGGATTGACTCTACTAGAGTAATTCATTATGTCTCCTCATCTACCATCATACTTGAAAAATGAAAACCAAAAATATATTAGATCTCACACATACATCATAATATGTAGTCTATCACTAGTACCTAACATGTATATCTCTACCTCTATGAAATATAATTGATAAAATTAATACATTTACTTACCCAAAATAATTATATATGTATGGATACCTATCACATAAGGGATAATATTGATTTTAGGTGGTAAAAATTCCTTATATCTCATTGACTAGATGAGTATAGATCGATGTGACACCTTACATGTTTATCACTCTATAATCTAATTGTAATCTAACCATGTAGCAGGATATCTATGTTGATACTAAGGTGACACTAATAGTACATGCATCCTCCCTCTACCTATGCTATTAGCTATCATCTTCATCATTGTCTCATGACCCTAGGTCAATGAGGTTACACCATGGGTACCTTAGTTATCATTCCTCTCCATTTAAAACCATGTTACTTTCTATAATTATGATCCAAAAATGTCAGGACCATTAAAGAATCACCAAGTGTACAACTCTAAACTATCCAATAATGCAATCATATGGATATAGCTCCACCCACTAAGTGTAGTGCCTCGTGATAAGACATAATGTATTCATAGCCTAAGATTAACCTACAATTATCCTATCTCAAGAGATTTAAACTCAAATAAGGTTAATCAAATAGATATCATGATACCTAATGTTTGGGTAGTGAATAATGGATCTGTATTCCTAGAAATATGGGTACCTATATTGTCAATACCAAATTAAATGGGTCCAAAGCCTTTAGGTCTATGATAAAACAAGATATATCTCACTAAACATATATGTAAGTAATCTATTATAATTAAACAATGTAATTAATTATGCAAGTAAAATAAACTAAAATAAAAGGGAAGGGTTAGAATGATAAAAAAATGGTAAGGTGACATGGTTTCTAAATGGGGGTGTGGGAAACCTAAAATGAAATATTTTAAGTCTAAGGAATGCTATAGTGACACTAATATAATTTTAGAGATAACCTATAAAGTAATATATACACATTAATTCACTAACAAACAATGCCTATCTACTAAATGTAATAAATGAAAAATATAAGGTTAGAAATACTTATCTTGGAGTGGAGCCATCAAGCCTTAATCTCTCTTTTGTCCAATAGTGATATGAAATAGGTTTTTGTGGTCATGAAGACATTAAATGTTTGTTATAAGACCTAATAATATTTCTAATGATTTATCGTATTGGATCTATAAGAATTTGACAAGAAAATATTCCTCCAAGACAAAATCCTACCTATAAATCCTCAAAATGTGATTTAGGGAAGACATTAGAGAAACATTATAGTAAATAGAGGCCAAGTCATTGACATTAACCATATTGATATAATTAAGATATTCTAGTTGATATTAAATGACATCAACCATGCCAGTATAATAGGAATGTGATTAACCAATCTCATAACTACATCAAACTAGTTGATATAATTAAAGTAACGAAAAAAGTTCTGAATAGATGGTATTGGCCTAGATGATACCAAAGGGTATGAGGGAATTTACATAGCTAAGTAAGGTAGGATTTAAGAAGGTAGGTATCATGAAAAATTTGAGGAAGTTAAAATATAAGTTTGAATGATATGATCATGACATAGACAAAAACATCTATTGAAAATAACCACAAGCCTACTCATTAATTTCCTAGTATACCCTTTAACTCATGCACTCATGGAAATATATGCTCAATAGGTCACCACAAGAGAACGTTTTAGTAAATTATAAAGTTAAAAATATTGTGTATACATGGACTTATACATTTTTGACCAAATTCTCTATAAGATCAAGAATATTTGTATTCTTAGTGGTGAACCTCACCAAAGACTCATATAGAAGGTGCACTACACCAAGACTTTAGAAAAATTTAATGTGATAAAGACTCTAGCTACATTAAACTCACACTTATACCAACCATACATACACACATATGTAGAGTGCCACATCAAGTCTTGCATTCATTATTTCATCACCAAGACCATGAACATGAATATAGGACTTTACACACCTATAATGGTTCCATTTAGGCCATAGGAATATATCAACATGGATTTCATGATTGGTTTTCTTGAGATGAGACACCAACATGATGTTGTGTTCTTTGTAGTGGATATGAATTCAAATATGGCTATAATGGTAACTTTTAATAAGGACATTGATGCAAATATCACCATGTAAGCCTTTTTCATCCATGTTTGTGTTCAATTTGTACTCCCAACATCCATTATATCTAATGGATATACATTATTTATAAGTTATTTCTAACAATCACTATGGGATTTTATGGTTACGTAACTAGATCAGTCAATGAAATTTCATAAATAGATAAATGGGAAAATAAAACCTATCAATAAAACACTAATTAGTTATTGTGAATGTAAAACAACACATATTATTACACTTAGGATGACAAATTTTGGTACCTTCAACATTACTAAAACATAACATTTCATATATATATAGGGCATATTCCATTATATACATGTCTTGGGTTTAAGCCTAAAACACCTCTAGACATATCCTACCACACACTAGCCAATACTGAGTTAGGTACACATGAATGAGAAGTAGACAAATCCAAGAAATTTGTGTGCCACATATAATTAATTTATCTTAGAATATCCTTTCTTAGACCCCAAAAAAGTACAAAGATATACATGATGCACATCACACACCTCATTTATTCCAAGTTGGTGACAAATTATGGTAGCACTTTTAGAAGGAGTGGTTTGAAGACACACACAATAATATCAATCCTCTATGTTATGGTTCATATACCAATTTGTCCATGATTTATGATAACACATTCATTATTGATCTAACTACATATTTGAGCATGCAACAAATATTCAACATGGATATTCTCCAACTTTATATTCCTCCACTTTTTGAGCCATCCATGACACAACATTTTATTAATATCGATCTCAAACACTTGTGCTCCACATATAATTATCAAATAATTTAAGTGATATATTCATTCAATGAATATGACACACATTATAATTTCAAAGTTGTCAAATTTGGGAAATATTTTTATCAAGATAAGTGGTATAACTCATAGTAATTTCAAGTGTAGTTTCTATAGCTATACAAGTATGTAATGGAGACCATTTCTCTTTAAGAAAGGATGAATTATTCATGCACATATTCCATGTTATGTACACTTATCTTATATGGACTTTCAAGATGCATTATCTCTCACATTGGAGTTAAAATTTTAGTCCTATGTATCACAATCATTCTTGGTCATAGTCCTACATAACACACTTGCACTTTTTCATAGTATAATATGCCTCACTCATACTTTCTTGTAGTATAACACACCTTAATCAAACTTTTTCATATTCCTTCATGACAAGACTAGCATATGCATACACATTTCTTCCTATAATGCATCCTTATTTCATCTTACTCTAAACATGTGGCTTACTAAGTATCACTTCTCATCTGGGAACATGTCATTTATCTAGTTGGGTTGTTGGCCTTTGTAGACACTAAAAACTTGCACACTTATAGTTCTAGGTGTCTGAATGCCTTGGGACCACCTTAAATCCTCCTAAAATGTTCCTAACCCCTTATGAAACCCTCCTAACTTAACCAAATTCCCTATTATACCCATTTATATTCAAAAAGTATTATTTGAAAACACCATTCAAAAATAGTTTTTGAAATCATTATTCACAAAATAGTATTCACCATCATTATTCACTATGGGACTCACTTTCATTATTCATGATGACATGGCATATGACATGGAAAGTGACATGGAATTTGATATAGCATGTGACATGGAAAAATGACATGGCAAAATGATGTGGCAAAGTGACATGGCTTGGTACCCCACCTTTAGCCCCTTTTTCCAAGATGCTTAATGACCTCATTTAAGCATCATAAGGTTCCCCACTTTAAATGGGTCGAATTTCTCCTCAAGGGTAAGTAATTTGACTTGGTTTTGCATTTTCACATGAAAATAACATTCAAAATTGACTTACCTACCCCTTTCACACCTTGGGAGAGACAAAGAGCCCCCATTTTAGACTTCTTAGCCCCAATAAGAGACTTATCAACCCAAATTGGAATCTTCACCCACATCACCTTGACTCACCCATGACCCCTTGAAAAATGGTACCATATTTTGTGGGAGAACTCTTAAAAGTCATAAATGAGGACAAATAAGGGTGTAACAAAGTCTTCGGTCCCATTTTAAAACCATGTGCACAATTCCTTTTAAACTTAGACTTACATGCAAGGTAGGGAGACTTGAAAATCCCCATAAGAATCTTCCACCAACCCCATCCTTCAACTTAGGTAAAAATACACCATACTTCCAAGATGACCTCTTTTGGCATGTTTCCTCATAAAAAAACTACAAATACCCCCTCTACTTCATCCAAGGAAGAGGTGGAAAAGTTAGAGTATTGCTGCCAAAATTTTATTACGGGTGTTCATACATTTCAATGAGGTCATTTATATTCCACATCTTGGAGGAAAATAATTCAAAGTAATGAATCTCTACCTAAATTACCTCAAGACATCTTCATCAACAATCTTCAACAAACCATCTTCATCAATAAACATCTACAAACATTAAGGTAATATTTGATTTTGTTATTTAAAATTATTTATTTATTTCCTTCTGGACTCCCTTCCCTTAAAATTTTCACTCCCTTAACCATTATCATCTTCATCCCTTCCTCATATTACCATTTACCCTTTTACCCCATTTTGCCTATTTGCCATATTCCTCACTTGACCTCTTTCACCTCTTTGCCACACTTGACATATTATCTTCTTTGAATCATCTATCCATTTAAAATTTTGTCTATTTATATCTTTGATAATTTACCCAACCCAAAAAATAATCATTTTTACCCTTACCATTTTACCCAAACCCCAAAACAATGGCCTTGTCTTGACTAGTTTTAGCATGTGCTAGATTTAGTCATTTTTCTTTGAATAAGTATTTCATTTATTTTTGTACTTAAAATTTAATTTATCATTAATTTGAATGAAATTACCTTTATTTTATTTTATCATATTCATTTTTTATTAGGGGAGTGGATTGAAAACCATCCAAGGAAGCTTTAACTTCTTGAATCTAGCATATGATAGGCGGTCCACCCTGCATCTTTGTCTAACCAACAAGCTTGTGGTAGTGTTGTCTTATTGTAGGTATTCATTCCAAGAAAAAAAGGAGTTATTTCTTTGTCTGGTCATTAATGAGCACATGTTTACCAAGTACACACCCTTCATCTTATGTTTTTATCTTTTCTCATAGAAAACTAAGAAAAGAGCAAAAATTTACAATAATATTTTGGCATGCCTGGTGGGACCTAACATCATCTAGGTGCCCTTTTCTTCCAATTTTTCATAGTTTACATTTGAATTATCTCCTCATTTATTTTATGCTCATGAAATCTGAAATCTGAAATTTCCTTTGGCATAAAGTAAATCTTTATGTTATTTTATGTTCATCAAATGAAATTTAAAATTTGAAATTTCTTTTGGCATAAAATAAATCCTTGCATTCTTCTATTCTCATCAATTTAAAATATAAAAATCCCTTTGGTATATAATAAATCCTTGGATTCTTTTATTCTCATCAATTTTGAATCTAAAATTTCCTTTGGCATAAAATAAACCTTTGTATTATTCTATGCTCATTCAAAGACATCAAAATTTTTGTTTGGTTTAAAAAAAAGTGCATTCATGGTTTGCTTACTTAATTAGCCCATGTAGCTTTAATTAAATAGGCAAATTAATCATATATTCACTTTTATTCTTCACAAATAAACCACAAAATTTTCATAATCAACACACAAAAATAATACTTGAGACAAGGTCTTACTTGAATTTCATCACCAAGCATTAACCTTATGCCTGCCTAGTTTTTGTTCTCAAATTTAATCATCGAGGGGTTAACTAACTCCATTCTCTAGCAGAGTATAAAATCTGAACAAATGATATATTTTAGTTAAGTGTCCTAGATCAGCTTTAGGTTCATGAAGTGTAGGGAGCAAGCCCCCAGTACTAAGGCACATACCTGGTTCAGTGTAGAATTGACTCTTTGGTGCATAAACATCCCAAAACTAAACTTAGATGACTTTGTTTAAGAAATTTCTAAGCCAATTACCTTCATACTCATTTAAGGCTTAACCAACAAGAGATAATTAAAACTCCAAGGCTTAACATTATGTAAAGCATGTTGTTCTCTTTCAATTTATATTCTTTTTTAAACTGCTTCTTGTTTGAGGTGTGAGGTTCAACTTCCTCTATTTGGTTTCTCACATGGTCTTAACCTGACTATAAGCAAGAACCAAATCAACCTACCACCACCTCCTTCCTCATCTTTACATATGGAGTACATCTCAGACATCAAGGAAACACCCTATAATTCTCCTCATATGCCTCATTCACCTAATAGACCCTTGATGTTCCTCGAAGGGGATGCTAACTTCATCACCTATCTAGATAATAACCTAGTGGCCTTGCAGCATTACCTTGCCACCTTGGCCCTCCATGACCCAACCTCTTCCATCCCTCTCTTAAATATACCTTATGGCATGACACACCACCTCATTGTGGGTGTCACCTCTACCCAACCTTCTATTTCTCATGTTCTTCCTCAACTCATAACCCTCTAGAAAATAAAACCCAATCAAATGTCTTGATCACCACTCAAACACCCTCAACCTTGACTAACTCATCTCACATGGAGGTGAGTGTGCCCCTTCCCACTGATACCCTACCAACTATGGGTCAAACTTCCACCACTCATTCCTCTTCCCCTCTTACTTTTATCTAACAAACCAACACCCCTCTTCAAAACCTAGTGATTTTGATACCCCAAACACTTCCTCCCATCCAAACATGGGTAACCTCTCAAAATCAACCCGCTCATACATCCATTCACCCAACCACAACTATTCCCTAGAAAATAACTTCCACCTCTTATCAATATGTGGCTAACCCACAAAGCCATATATCTCCCCTACCTCTTCATTCATACCCACAAGTTCTTATGTGGTACCCCCTCAACAAGCATCAACCTCTTACCACCATATTCCCTCTTCCCAACCATCTTATCAATTTATCAATTCTACCATTCACCCATCCCAACCCCAAAATGACTTGGTTAAGATGTTAATTAACAAAGTTAACAATCTTGAATCTTCATTTTTAGGATCCAACAACCTCTTTTCCTATGACCAAATATGTAACAAACCCATCCATCCATCTGTCCCAATCCATGCCCACCCTCCCCAATGGGAACTCCTAAAATTTACTAAGTTCCAAAATAAGGAGGACTCCCATCAACATCTTAGGGCATTCTGGCACTCATGTTACCTAATCATCTATGATGACTCCTTTCTTCTCTACACATTCCCCATGTCTCTGGTAGGACTAGTGTTATATTGGTATAGTGCCTTGCCTAAGCATTCTATCATCTCCTTTGCTCAACTATCCCAAACTTTCTTGGAACACTTTTCAATCAATATCTCCAAGAAAGTCTTCATTACTAACCTCTACTATATCTAGCAATATGAATATGAGTCCATTTCTAACTTTGTCACTCATTATAGAGGCTTAATAAACCAACTTTCCTTCCCCTTACCTCAAATGGAAATCATAGAGATATTTTTTTAAGCATGTGCAAAACACATTTCCTCCCCATTGTGTGTCCAAAGTTTTCAGACATTTGATGAAGCCTTTACCATGGCTCATAAAATAAAAAATAGAGCCATTGAAGAAGGGAATTTAAAGTTGAAAAATAAAAACTTAACTTACAAACCCAACAAGCCCTCTTCGTCCAAACCCAACAACCTAAACAATAGCAATACCAAGGACAAAGTGATCACCAATGTTGTTATCATCAAAACCACACCTTCACCATCTACCAACCAACAATACTTGAGGAACCAAACCTATAAATCCTCAAATCCTTCAAACCAAAGAAATCAAACATAGAATAATCAAAATTAATTAACTCCACTTGGAAAACCACATGCTTATATTTTGGAAAATTTGTTAAAAGCCAACATCATTTAACTTCCACCAATTAAACCACCTCAACAGTTTGATCCTTCTCACCCCATGCTAGGATGGTATAATGAGAATGAACACGATGTCTTTCATTGAGTCATAAGGAATGATATTAACAGATGTAACACCTTTAATAATCTTGTCTAATCCCTCATCAAAAAGTGGGAGCTTAGATTATATAACCTTATGCTCCACTAAATCAAGCTCTTGACATATTTAAAAAGCCTTTTCCAAACCCTTCTCCCACCAAAAATAAGAGCACTAATGTCAAATGCTCTCCCAACACCCATACCATCAACATGGTTCATGACACGATTGATGACAAAGAACCTACTCATCAACCCACCGATTTCCCTCTACCTATGAAAGAAGTAGAGTTACCTTCTACCCCTTTAAACACCCAAACAGAAGAAGTAACCATACCCAAACCTTTAATATAAGGTTACACACCTATCTCCTTGATTATAGAACCATCTATTCGCTCTTTGAAGGCTATCTCACAAGAAAATATAGCCTCATCCACTGAACCTCTAATTACGAAACCTTCTACCATAAGCCAAGACAAGGGTAAGAAAACCAAACTAGAACATCTAACCCCTTCCTTGGTGAACCAACCTAGCACTTATAAAACCTCCACCCAACTATCTAAAACCTTTACTAAACTAACCAACCCTTAATTACTTGAAAAAAATTAACTAAATGTCCTTCAAAACCAACAAAAATAACCAAGGTGGTAAAACCATAAAAGAACCCAAAATCTTGAAATTTCCCTCCTTCAACATTTCCCTCCATCTTAAGTCCTCATACCTCTACCTTGAACATGAAGCCCATTATTTATACCAAAAACCTACCACCTCTACTAGTTACACCGTCACACTTCCTTTCTAAAACATATATCCTACCATCACCAACAATACCTAAGCTACCTACCTTACCATCCTCTCCTTCTAGATCATCAAATGAATTACCTAAAACTAAGCCATCAAGTAAACATACCAACTTAAAAGCACCTATCACCAACAAATCTTCTATCTTGATACCTAAGACAAAATCCACCAAACCCCTACCACCTTTAGTGGAGTCATACTCAACCATTCTCTAAAGTTTATTAAAAACCTCCTCCTTAACCTTAGCACCTCTCAAACATTTTCAACCTATCAAAATTTTTTACCCTTCACATCCTCAACCAAAATGGTTTAATGTCAGCTTAGTCTGTGCATACCATAGGACACTTGGACATGACACAGAGCATTGCAAATCTCTCCAAGAACTCATCCATAACTTATATGAGGATAATATGTTATCAGATGAACCTATCTTAACCAAACCAACCCAAACTAATTGACAAACCAAAACTACCCCACCACCCATAACTTCAATATCAAAAACTAATTTTAGGAAGGCTCTCAAAACTAAAAACCTATCACCTCCAACACCTTTACATGAATCCTATTCAACCATTTTACAAAGGTTATTTCAAACCTCTTCCTTAACCTTACCTCCTATCAAACCTTTTGAACCTATTAAAAATTTCAACCCCTCACACCCAAAACCATCATGGTCTAATGATCACCATGTGTGATATTACCATAGGATACTTGGATATGATACAGAACATTGAAAGGCTCTTAAAACCATCATCCACCAGCTTTACAACAAGGATAATATGTTATCAAATGAACTTCCATTGAAGCCATTACCAACACAACCATCAACCAGACCTACCCAACACTTTCCTATTCTCCCATTCTCACCTAAGAGTAAGGAGGAACTGAAGCAACAAGCTAAACTAACACTTCCTTTTATCCACACCATTTTTAGGGTTACCCACTCTCAAGTCTAACAAAAGGATAAGGGAAAGGTTAAAATTTCCATTCCATAGACATACCCTTAAAAACCTCAACATTATAACTGAACCCAACCATAAACACCTTCACTTTGGGATCTTTTTCCCATCCATGCAAAGATTAAATTGGGTGAACTTTCTTTCCATAAATATTTAACCATTTATTAACTTCAACCATACCTTAACCATTAACTGAAATAACCCTTGGATTTTTGCCTCAACCTATCAACCAAACCTATCCATCAACCCAACTTGAAACAAGTGGTATATCAAATTGGGAGAACCCATTTGGACACCACTTGACCTATTTGGGATACAAATTCTCCCATCAAACCATTGGACATTACCCACCTCCATCAAACCCAACCAACTTTACCTCAAACCTTAGGACTTTAATATCAAAGATCTCATCCTAAAGGAAAACCAACATGTGACCAACATGGAGAATAGTAAACAAGGAAAGTTTGCTTTCAATTGGCTTGGACCATATATCATCACTCATAAGTATAGATCAGGAGCTTATCATTTGTCCTCTCTCAAGGGAAAACTAAAACCTGAACCTCTCAACACTTCATGTCTGCATTCATTTTTTGTTAAATAAGGATAAATCTCACATGTTTGTCTAAATTAAGCTCATCCCTTGATTATAATATTTTAACCTTCACCCACCTTATTCCTCCCCTTTTGAGGATAATTTATTACAACATAAAACCATGTGATTAACTATGATAGTCATGGCCTAATCCTAAATATGGGTACCATGGCTCTACCCATAGAATGGTTCTCATGGATACTTTTCATCTCTAACAAGATGAAATCCCATGGTCATTGTCTCTCAAAACCACACCCTTTCACATGTCATTAACCTTCTTGTGCAAAGTTTTGCCCTCATGAAGGTAAACCTTTGAACCTAATTAGACTAGTCCTTGTCTAAACACATTTCATCTTGCAACAATTAATTGGGTCAATATATTAAGCATTGAAAAATGTTCCCTTGAAGGATAACTACCCAAAAATAAAAATAAAAGTTAACACATGTAAGGTAGACTACTCCCTTGAAGGAAAGCTATCAAGAACATGAAAATAAAGATAATAATCTTAGACCAATCCCTTGAAGGATGGATGAGTAAACTTTGTCTAAAGTAGAGAAATTTCATGGAAGATTCCCACCTTGATTAGCTTCCCATATATATCAATAAATCAAAAGGCCCAATGTCAAAACCAACTATAAAGTTGCAATCAGCTCTCAAGCAACATAATAAGTTGGAAGCTACAATCAGCTTTCCCATGTAGACTTCTTGCATTGACAGTCTACATCTATCATATGACATGGACTTATTTAATACCATTCTTAGGTCACCTATAGAAGGGGAAAACTAATTCACATGAGGTTATCATACATATCACCCATTACCTTTCACATAACCTATCACCCATTTTCCCTTTTGAATATCTATAAATCAAGGGATTTAGAGCTTACTTGACACCCTATGATCAAGAAACTTTTTTTTATCAACTAATGACCATTAATGCATAATTTTCAAAGGGAGTATATTAATTAAGTTTATCCCAATTTGGGTCCATTTTTAGTCCTTGTCAAAAATAAATCATCTTGCCCTATTCTTATCTTACTATGCTTGGTTAATGTTTTCATCATGACTTTTACCATCTAATGTTGCAATAACAATAATAATTATTTTTACATTGAGTGAAAATACAATAAACATCAACATACCATGTATAACCATAACCATAACCATAAAAATTAATAAGTATCCACCCAATCATAACCATAACTATAACCATAACATTCAACCAACAACATCCAACACATTTTATACATGTTAATGTCAAACTATGCAATATTTTATTTAGGGTGAGAGAAGTCACATGACACATGCAATATTTTATTAGATTACACATACATTACCCAACACATAGGCATACATTATTTTCCTACCTATGCATTAGACTAATTATTTGGTGACTTTGGATTTGTGTTCAACCATCCTCTACTTAATCTATAACATCCCCTATATAAACAACTACTAAAGGGTATACTTTGTTCTCCTCTCCCACATTCATCCCCATAGAGCAAGTATCATACTCTACTCTGGGTCTTTTATAATGATAAATTTACCTTCTTTCCCCCTTTTCCCTCATATTCCTACCAATCCACTACCACATGCTTTGAGCATCAGATCCCAACCATTGGTAGTGTCTACTCGAACATGGCAGTCTTTTCTTTTGTGATAATTGAATGTTCATTAATATCAAGGGAACCACCATATTCTCCCAACCATGCAACCTCTGGTTGGTTAGGCCTAAACTAGTGAAACCAATAAGTCATTGGTTCCATGGAGTTGGGATAGAGGATATAGACATGGCCACCACTTGTCTATCCTACCCATGCAACTCTTGGGTTAGGCAAGGTCCATCCTCTATTGCTCACCATGATACTAACTTCCTTATATAATCTCCTTGATCATAAAAGAAATTATTTTTAGGCCATCACTTGATTACTGCCCTTAAAACTTATCTTATAGCGATGGTGAACCTTGGCCATAGTGACTCTGTAGATCTGGATAGACCCCCACCTCCTAAAACTTTTCTCGTAGTGGTAGACACTATCTCTAAACTCCTACCCTCACACAATTTTAGAATGTGCAACCTCCTTATAAAAAACCTCTTATTTGGATTATCTATATTAAAGATTATTTGTGGTAGTTCACATTGTGTTCCCTTCTTATTTACCCTACTTTAGCCATTCACGCCTCTCATCCTACGTAATGTGGGATCATTATGGTAACTATTCACCAATTTACAATAGGCACTTTTACCACTATGTTCACCATAACCCAACACCTCTATGCTATAAAACCCTCTACCATTAGCCAAAATGAACCCATGTGGTTCATCCAATTGGGGCAACCCACTTGGACACCCCTAACCCAACCCATATTTAGAACTACATTAGCCTAATGTCCATAGACTATGTAGGTGTTGCTTATAAGTAGTTTAGCCACTAACATTACCCTTTCCTTCCCTTCACCATCAACCACAAGCAAACCAAAACCAACCTTAACCACTTTTGACCTCTTGCTAATTTTACATCCAACCAACTTGACCTAAACTTCATGGTCCATCAAATTAGGGCATCCCATTTACAAGCCACTAGCCATCCTTTTAATCCAAATACATTGGCTTGAAGTTCATTCTAGACATTATGCCCATAGAGCTATGTAGGTATAATCCACTTGTCTAGTGCATATGGCATCCACTCAGCTGCCCTATTTCAACCACCTAACCACCTTGCCCATGTCTACCCCAATGTTGGCTATTTTTGACCTAACCTATTTGCATGTTTTATGATGCCCTCACTATAGTATTTTTTATCATGCCAACTGATTTTACCATGTTGAACATTTAAACATTTTATATTTTACACCACCTAGTACATGATCTAACCATTGGTTTTTTATATAGGATCACTTCCAATTTTAGTTACCCACACATAAGAGCATTCCTGAATTCAAATACCCACATAGACATTGCCCCTTTTGTTATGAAGGCTAACAAGTGTACCCAACCATCACAATAATGCTCATGTGGTCTATTGGTCACCTATCTTCTTATCACTAAACTTATTTTATAATTTTTTTTAGTTTTTGTCTTTGAAAAATCTTTACTACCATGCTTAGTTGCATTTTATGCACCTATTGGCATCTCACATACCCCACTACCTTGTGGCACCACCTAGTGCTTCCCTACCAACTGCGTATCAAACCTATACCCAATTTAGCCTCTCCTCATCGACTCTCAATTTAAGGGGGAATACATCCTCTCATACTCAGGTCACTTTAAACATTGACCAAACAATCTATTTTTGTTTTTAAAATTGTTAACTCAAAGCTACATAACAAAAAAGGGTAAATTGTAGACAATAGAAAATTGCACAATTGTAGTTCTGAGTGTTTGAATGCCTTGAGACCACCTTAAATCCTCTTAAAACCTTCCTAACCCATTCTACCACCCTCCTAACATAACCAAAGTCCCTATTCTACCCATTTCTATTAAAAAACTATTATTTGAAAACACCATTTAGAAATAGTTTTTGAATTCACTATTCACAAAACACTATTCACCATCATTATTCACTATGGGACCCATTTTCACTATTCATGATGACATGGCATATGACATGGAAAGTGACATGAAAAATGACATGGCATGTGACATAGCATGTGACATGGCAAAATTATGTGGCAAAGTGACATGGCTTGGTACCCCACCTTTAGCCCCCTTTTCCAAGATGCTTAATGACCCCATTTAAGCATCACAAGGGTTCCCACTTGAAATGGGTCAAGTTTATCCTCAAGGGTAAGTAATTTGACTTGGTTTTACATTTTTCACATGAAAATGGCCTTCAAAATTGGCTTACCTACCCCTTTCACACCTTGGGAGAGACAAAGAGTCCCCATTTTGGACTTCTTAGCCCCAATAAGAGACTTATCATCCCAAATTGGAATCTTCGCCCACCTCACCTTGACTCACCCATGCCCCCTTGAATTTTTTTTCCATATTTGGTAGGACAAATCTTAAAATTCATAAATGAGAATAAATACGGGTGTAACAAAGTATTCGGTCCCATTTTCAAACCATGTGCACAATTCCTTTTAAACTTAGACTTACATGCAAGGTATGGAGACTTGACAACCCGCATAGGAATATTCCACAAAACCCATCCTTTAACTTAGGTAAAAATTAACCATACTTCCAATATTCCCTCTTTTTCCATGTTTCCTCATAAAAAAACTACAAATACCGCCCCCCCCCTTTCCTTCACCCAAGGAAGAGGTGGGAAAGTTAGAGTATTTCTGCCAAAATTCTATTACAAGTGTTCATCCATTTCAAGGAGGTCATTACTCTTACACATCTTGGAGGAAAATAATTCAAAGTAATTAAGCTCTACCAAAATTTCCTCAAGAGATCTTCATCAATAATCTTCAAGAAACCGTCTTCATCAATAAGCATCTACAAGCATTGAGGTAATCTTTCATTTTGTTATTTCAATTTATTTATTTATTTTCTTATATCCTCCCTTCCCTTAACCTTTTCACTCCCTTCAACATTATTTTCTTCATCCCTTCCTAATATTATAATTTACGCTTTTACCCCTTTACCCTATTTTGCCTCTTTGATATATTCCTCACTTGACCTCTTTCACCTCTTTGTCACACTAGACATATTCTCTTCTTTGACTCATATATCCATTTAAACTTTTGTATATTTTCAGCTTTGATAATTTACCCAACCCAATAAAATAATCCTTTTGACCCTTACCATTTTACCCAAACCCCAAAACTATGGCCTTGCCTTGACTAGTTTTAACATGTGCTAGATTTAGTCATTTTTCTTTGAATAAGAATTTCATTTATTTTTATACTTAGAATTTAATTTATCATTAATTTAAATTTAATTACCTTTATGTTATTTTATCATCTTCATTTTTTATTATGGGAGTGGATTGACAACCATCCAAGGAAGCTTTGGCTTCTTAGATCTAGCATATGCTAGGTGGTCCACCCTACATCTTTGTCTAACCAACAAGCTTATGGTAGTGTTGTCTTATTTTAGGTATTTCTTCTAAGACAAAAAGGAGTTCTCTCTTCATCTGGTCATCAATGAGCACATTTTTACCAGGTACACACCCTTCATCTTATGTTTCTATCTTTTCTCATAGAAAACTAAGAAAAAAGTAAAAATTACAGAAATGACCTCCACATGACTAAAAGTTCAACCATAACTCCAAAATGAAGATTAAATAACTTGTAACCATATTATTTGTAACCAATAATATTTTGTAATTACTTATTATATTACATGTTTAAATATGTATCACATGCATCTAGAAAAGGGTCAATTCCATACATAATCATAGTGATAGATTTCATAATCTACATATCTACTATGTTATACACAAATTTGACACCATTGTATTCTTTCCCTTGAATATAAGTTACATTTATGAAATCATAAAACTTCCAAACCATTTAATGTGTATATATATAATTTTATTTGAATACTTATTTGTGAATTCACTCCTTATAATTCTGAGTTACCTTTAATACATAGTTGTCCCTTGTGAACCTAGTCCTAGGCCCTTATAACATAACTCACCTGATGTGAAACATTTACCACTATAGGTTAGATTGTCTTCACATTTACATAATTAGCTTCTTAGATCTTTGGCTTGAAAAGTTTCCCATTTCAAACCCCATTCTTCTTAGCTCTTTAGTTTTAAAATTTTCCAAGTATTTATAGAGGCTCCTTAGATGTTTCCAAGATGAAACATATTTTTAAGTAATGTATTTAAAAATCCATCCATTATTTTCAAGTATTTTATTCCAAAAAATTTAATGATATGGAGTTAACCAAAACACATAAAGATTCTCAATTTATACATCACAACTTTTATCTTTCTTAATATCATCCCACTAATTATTGTAATATGGATTCCACTATATCAAAATTCTATGAGCCATATATAAATCTTAAAAACCCTAGGAAAGTCAAAATAATTGAAACCCATGAATCTAAGGGTGAAAAGGAATGTGTCCTAAGTTATACTTCTAAAATGAACATATTTATCCAAGATAATACCAAGAATAGGGGCAAGGAAATTATGGTTTTTTTATCACATCATGATGTAAACCTTTCACTAAATATCCCCCTTATCCAACTCAATTTTTCCACACGACTTAGGGTAAATAAATTATCAACTTCCCCTCTCCCATATTCTTATACCATGTATAGTATTGTCATTAACATGATGGGTATTATGTTTGGTGAGCCTACCCAAAGTTATCATATAAACACTAACATTAATATTTCATTTGCTTCATCTCAATAGGCCACTCAATCCTATACTTCAAAAAAAAAAAAATGTGAACCTATCAATTAATCTTTCGATTCATTAACCCAATGGATACCTTGAACACTTTCAATTCTAAAATTTTTCAATTTCACAACCAAATTGTGAAAATTAAATATAAACTTTCATAGATTCAGTGGGGAACACTAAATAAAAAATACCCCACCCCTCTTTAGATATTCTCTTGATAAAATCAATACAAAACCTTTGCTTCATAAATCTCTTATAATATGTCTAATGATATCTCCTTACATTTGAAGGCTTTTATAAATATTTTTAAGGATTTGATTAAACTAAACACTTTTTTTTATACCAATTTATTAATCAAAAACATAATTAATTATGCTTTAGAATGGTACAATAACTTAAGTCTAGATCTATTACTAGCTTATAAGTCTTAGTTAATGTATTGGTCCAAGATTTTTAATCCAATGGATTAACCCAAAATAATCTATCCATCTTTATAAATTGTAAATAACTAGAACATGAGACTACCCAATATTTCATTAAACATTGGAAATCATTAGCTAAAAACATTGAGCATAATATGATGGAAGACACCTTCTACCACTTATTTACCACCACATTGAACACTATGTTATAATATAATGTTAGGTCCTTCACTCCAAAATCCTTAGATTAAGCCTTAGACCAAGCTAAATTACAAGACCATATCCTAATAGAATTTGATCCTCCCCATCCTAAATAAGGAACTCAAATTATTATGAGACATAAAAAAGCATGATACTAATGATTGTGTATCTGATACTTAAGATTTTAAGTAACCATCCATGCCATTATGATATGAATCTCCAACAAAGTTACTCTCTCCAAACTGATAGTGGGAAGTGCCTTCTAGCTTTATCCTCCTTCATCACTTAACCACACTTGTGATTCCCATCAACATCTTACTCTAAAAGAGCTTAGGAGACACCTTCCTAGATCTTCACCTATATATTTTGATGCTTCACATCCTAAAACCCATTTATATTATCCTAATAAGTTTTGTTGGTTTTATGTTAATTGGGGTCATTCCCATGAAACTTTCAAGCAACTTAAATTTCTATCAATTGAATCTCTACTTGGTTGCAAATTTAATCATGATTCCATGATAATATAATGCCACCAAAATTATGAAAATATTTATAAGTTTCACAAGATAAAATTAAATCATTATGTACTTAACCAACCTAATTCCCACCTTCATATTTACACCAACCATATTTCTATCGCTCTCTAAACTAACTAACTAACAAAAAACCTCAAAATGCTTCTTAACCATTCTCTAATGTTGTTAAAACCATAGTTAGCCCTCAATATTATAATTATGAGGAAAACATGGTGAACATAAATAAAATGAAGTTGGTTATCTCATTTATGTATCCTTATCTTCTTAGATTAAACATTCCTTATCCAACTTATAGAAATATTCAATATTTTCCTCCATATAAATTTTCAGCTATTTCATCTCATGAAATCATAACTCATGTCCATCTATAAAATTTAAATTTATTGGACAACCCGATATAATTTTCTATTGATCCAGCTATATCAAACAACCCAATATAGTTGTTATAACCTATCTAGGTTCAATTAAAAAAAACATGTATTTTTTTAATAATTAATTTGTCACATGCAAAAATTAACTCTAACAATTGGTTACAATCCACACACTATATATAATTCAATGTAATATTTCAAAATTAACAATACAAAAATAATAAATTTTAATTAATCAACTGATTAAACATGATTATTCTCATAATTACTACTTCTTACAAGGTGTACATAGTGCATGAACTGTAAATAGATATTTTAGATCTAACATACCAATAAACATTATTTTTAAATGAACCAAATCAAAAATAATTATTCTATCCATAATTGAATGTTACAACCACTATTAGGTTCAATAAAAAAATGATGAAGATATAATTGTTAACAAATACCATTGTATATATTATAACAATATAATGAAGCTTTATACAACAAATCATAATTTATACAATAGCCATGAGTAATAATATAATCATTAAAATGTAGCTATAGAGAGGGAGAACATCATCTAGGTGATTTTCCTCCAACCATAAATTGATGATCCCTTTCCCATCTCTCCATTGGGAGTGTCCATTACCTTCATAAATGGGTAGATAATGGAAATGTGAACATCAATAACTCATCCAAAAATAGTGTACAAACTATCACTATCACATACAATAGTCATACAAGCCATGGAAAACATCCTCTATGTAATATGAATTCACACATGTATGCAAAATATATGGTACAATGAAAAAATAATGTATAAAACTATAAAATTACTTTGGATAAATGCTTTTACTATAGTTTAGACTTAATATAAAGCTAGGTCTTGTTAATTAGAACCATATTCTCTGTTAAATGCATAAAATATATGTTCTTCATGATAACTAATGATGAGTAATATTGAAAAAAGGGCCTCCCATTCATCACTCACAATCCCTTAACATGAATAAAAACCAAATTACATAAAAAAAACTATAGCTAGTTCATTTAAGGTTCACACATCCATAAAATAATAGAAGACAAGTTTGAATTTTAATCAAAGCTATAATTGGTAAAAACAACATTCCTAAATTATAATAATAACTATGTAATAATCATTATGTTATTAAATTTTAAAGAAGATCTAGATTCTATTTTCCATCAGATATAATAGTATCTCATTCACATATTCTTAATAACATATGAAATAAGCTTCATAATTATTTAGTACATAATCATAATCCATATTGATCAAATCATGGATAAATACTAATTTCACACCATATAATATAAATTCACTATTTATTATGAATTTAACATATCCAATATAATTAAACTTACAAGTATTAAATTATTTATTTCACTAATTTACAATACATATCCACACCTTATTCAACTAAATGGATCTCCAATTAGTTCCCAACTTAAGGTTAACCCAGAATAGTAGAATCTAGTTATTTTAGTAAAAAAAGCTTACATGTCTATTTATATACCATCTCTCAAAAGAAAGGAAATATTTTAACTACACATATAATTTTTTTTTCAAACAATCAAACATATACTATGAATAACACCATTTATTGTGGGATTAAAATCAAGATGTAAATCTTTAAGCATCATATCCATTTAAATTTAAATACATAATAATCATCCATGAAAACAATGTTTCTAAGTAGTTTAAACAATTAATAAGCTAGTTTACAATTTCTCTTTCTTAAAATAACCAAGCCATGAATATTGTGTTTTCAAAAGTGGTTTTAATAAGTAATAAATAGGCCAAGAATATTATAATGCAAGGTACTTCATAAAATTATGGTTCCCAGCCAAACTAAGGTAGATATAAGTTTCCCCACCATAATGTGACTTTCAAATAAGTATTTAAAATATATATTTCCACTATAAAATATGCTTTCAAAATAATAAAGAATAATTTATGAATTCTAGTTACATAGTGGTTTTGATAATCGAAATATAGGCCTATATGTCATCATTTGGCCACCTAAAGATCTATATTTGTTTTTACTTTATTTTTTTTATAAAATTAAATAATGATTTTTAAAGATGTATATTAATCTTGAATAACCAAATTCAAGCCTATAGATAGATGTTTTTTCCACTTATAATTATACCTTGACCCATTTAATAAAAAGAATATAAAATCAATAAAAACCTATTTTTTTTCATATTACCATTTTCTCATAAATGCCATACAACTTAGTGAAAGCCAAACAAGTTTTCTCAATGTAAGTAAAAGTGTGAATCACAAGACCTAAAGAGTATATTTCCATGAAAACACCCTCATACAGTCAAATATTAAAATAATAACTCTTTTCCCATGAAATAATCAATTTTAAAGATGTAATGAGATCCTAATCTATTTGTTTAATGCAAGAGAAATATAAAACACAAAGACCCACAAAGTTTATTTATTTTTATTCCAAATCCTCACATAGATAAGTACTTAGAAGAATAACATATGTTTTTCTTGAAAAAAAACCCACAAAATATTGATACCTAATTTTAAGCATAACATTTACTCAATTTCCAAATTTAGCTAGAGTTTTTTAGTTGATGCACCATAGAAAGCTAAGTTTGCTTTCAAACCATGAATCTTTCATTCTAAAAGAAAATATAGAACTTGGATTTTTTTTCAAAGAAACTAGAATAAAATCACTTTATGATTTTTTTGTCCTATTTATCCTTCACTCTCCAAAAAAAAAACTTCTCCTTATCTTCCCATTTCTTGTTCTTATCCTTATTCCATTATATGTTGCAACTTCCATGCCAAGTTTTTTTTATAGAGTTACAGTTCAAGTCTCCAAATTTGATAAAAAAAATGTGATACTCACCTAAATCTAAGGTAGATTCATTGAATTTCATTCCTAGTGATCCTTCTTTCCACCATTTAGTCACAAAAAATTACATACAACATACAAATCAACATACTCTACATGCAACTCATAGTCCAAAAAAATGTGAGTCAACCAAAAATGAAAAACCTAAAAACTCATTAGAATGGCTGACAAAAATAAAATAATTCAAAGAAATTATTTTTTTATTTTAAAACATAAACAATAATTTTAACCTAAAACACAATTATATGTTTTCATAATTTCCCAATCAAAGTCAAAAAGGGGTATAATTCATGAAAAACATAACCTTATGATCTTACCAAGAGTCCTAGTGGTGTTTAGTAAAATAAATATGTTTTTATTGGGTTTTTAACCCCAAAACCACTAAATAATTTTTTTTTATGCTAATTAAGACATGTTTTTATTTTATTTAATGACTGATTTAAAACAAGTGTCCACAATTGTTATTTATTTTATGTCAAATATGACAAAAATACTGAGAATTAGCAATTAAAAGACTAATATATAGATTAAAAACAATGAAAGTCATGAATATCATCAACACATCCATTTATAAATGCAAAAAATAATAATTTAATGTATATTTCCAAAAAATATATTAACTTGATGTTTAATTCAAATGGTAATTTAATCTCAAGCAAGATGGTTTAAAAAAGAATATTAAAGAAAATAGAAGCATACCAAATAATAATAATAATAATAATAATAATAATAATAATGATGATGATGATGATGATGATGATGATGATGATGATGATGATGATGATGATGATGATGATGATGATGATGATGATGATGATGATGATGATGATGATAATGTAATATTTACTCTATCAAATAAAATCAAGACACAAATCATAAATTAGTCATCCAAACCAAAAAAATATATTATTTGTGTTGTTTTAGATTCATATTCTCTCTACTTGAAGTTGCCTCCATATACCACATCCTCCCCTATGATACTCTCCCTCTATGATATTTGGAGAGGGTAATAAATTGCTTGCATCAAATTCAAGCATATAAAACTATAGTTATTTTATTAATTCATTTAAATCCTAAATAAACAACATATATATTCCAATATATACAACATATAGAAGTAAATAAAAACATTATACCTCTTTTTGTCAAACACAGGTATGCAAAAAAACTATGATGAAAATTTGAAAAGTAAAAGAACATATGAAATAAACCAACTAAATGCATTCATCTATCCACATGATTCACAAGTCCAAATGATTAATAGTTAACTATTTATAAACAAAATCAATGATTTTTACTAAGGGTTGGATGGGATATAACATACACCTCACCTTAAATAGGTCATCATGTGGATTACATTATTATTAAATAAATATGTCTATAAATATAAATAGTTTAATAAAACACATCAAACAAATAACTAAGGGAAAAGCTTTTGATATTCTTGAAGATCCTCCCAAGTGGAACTATCTTTAGAATAATGGTACCACTAAAACTTTTGTTAATATACCTTTATATTATTCAAGCTAAGCTTTAAAGTATCAAGTATTTTGATTGGTTCTATGGTTACCACTCATGGGCTCATAACTTATAATGCATGCCAATCTAATACATGATAGGGGTCAACCACATACTTTTTCATGTATGAAACATGAAAAAATTAATGAGTTTGTGCTAGGTATGGTGGTAAGGAAACCTTTTATGCAATAGTATTTATCACTTCTATCACTTCGAATGGTCCCACATATATAGGTACTAGTTTTGAATATTTGATCAACTTTATAGAGATCTTTAACTTATTAACCTAGAAACGAACTTTATCTCTAATTGAGAATTATCTTACTATTATTTTAAGATCAACATAGATTATTTTTATCTATCATTATCTTTATCCAACTTAAACCTTATTATATTTATAACTCTTCAATTTAAACAAGTATATATGGTCCAAAAACCACTTTATCTTATAATTTATCCCAATTGATAGGTGTCTTATACATTATACCATATAGAGTTATAAATGGAATCATTTTAAAATTTGTATGAAATGAGTTGTTATAAAAATCAATTAATGATGTTATTCTTCCTATTTGTATTGTTGGCCCATGAAATACATCCTTAGAAGGTCCATCAAGACTTGATTTACCCTTTATTTTTACCCATCTATTTCTAAATGATAGGCTGTATTAAAGTTTAATTGTGTAACCAAAGTTTCATTAAGAGTTTGCCAAAAACATTGAGGTCATATGAGGTTATCTATCAAAAATGTTTTTATCTAAAATCTCATACAATATAAAAAATTATTTCAAAAATATTAGCTAGCACTAGTACATCATCAATCAAGTTTTCTGGGATGCAATCTATCACCTTAGTGAGTTTATCAACAACCACCAAAATCATATCATGTCAATTTATTGACATGGACATCCCTTGGATGGATTCCACACTGATGAATTACCACTTCTATTCTAGAATGTTGTGTGTGTAAAACAACCCAACATGATGCACATGTTCAACCTTAACTCATTAACATTAAAAGCATCTTGAAACAACATCAACTTCATATTTATTAATTAATTTACACTAATATAAAGGTTTTATCTCTACCATGAGCTTGTTTACACATGGATGACCAATATAAGGAGAATTATGAAACTCCTTGAGTATAGACACCCTTAAATTATCTCTACTCCTAACATAGATTCTTCATTTTAATCTCAAAATCCCATTATTTTCAAAATGATAACCCTTATGCCTATGATATTTATGATAATTTTCTAGGGATTTCTTGACTTGTTCATATAATTTGTCTCCTAAAAATAACTTCAATACTTGATCTTGAAAGTTACTCCTAATATTAGACATTATTGTTATGTACCTTCTAGAGCTAAGAGTATCCATAACAATGTTTTCCTTGTAATTTATGTAGCTGATATCAAAATAATAATATGAAAAAAAACTACAACCAATGCCCTTTTTGAGTATTCAAATTGGGTTGGGTGAAGCTATAATTGAGCCCTAAATTATGTGTTTGAGATCAAATGGTTTACCTAATAAATATTGTCTCCATGCATGTAAAGTATGAACTATTGAAACCAAATTAAAATCATGTGGAGCATAATTATCCTCATAAGGCTTCAATTTATTATACTCATATGTAACTATTAAACCTTCCTACATTAGTAATCCACCTAAACCATCCATTCAAACATCTGTTATCAAAATAAACTGACCATTTAGATATAGCACTCCCTAAATTGGTGTTGAAGGAAGCCATTATTTCAAGGTTTGAAAGGATTTTTTACACCTATAATTCCATAGAAAATGATGCTCTTTCCATTGAAAGAAAGTGACAGGGTTAGATATTTTAGAGAAATTTTGTAAAAATTTTGTATAGTAACCTATTAAACCCATAAAAATATGCATCTTATATGCATTATTAGGTTATGGGCATTCCATGATGGCTCTAATATTTTTTTAATCTACATAAATTCCTTCTACAAAGATAATATGACCCATAAATTACACATTACTCTAAATTAAATCCCATTTTGATAGGTTTCCATAGAGATTATGATTTGAAAACATTACTAAACTAGAGACAAATGTTCAATATGTTCCTCTTCACTCTTAAAATAGATTAGAATGTTGTTAAGAAAAATAAGCATAAACTGATCAAGGTAATCCTTAACAAACTAATCATGAGATTCATAAATTTTATTGGTGTATTCATCAACCCAAAAGAGATAATTTTGAAATTGTAGTTAATATATATTTTTCTCAAGACTATTTTAGTTATATCTTCCTCCTTGATCCTTAATTAGTGGTACCCTTCTCTCAATTCAATCTTGTAAAAGACTATTTCACTTCACATTTGATAAAAAAGGTAATGAATTATAGGTAGGGGATACCTATAATTGAGATTTTATTTATTAAACATCATGTAATTTATGCACATGCAAAGAGTTTCATATTTAGTTTTCACAAAAACTACTAGTGTACTCCATGGTGAAACACTTCGCTGGATTATCCCTTTGGATAATTTTTCTCAAAGTTGGGATTTTAACTTAACTAAATCTATTGTTCTCATCCTATAATTATCTTGGATTTAGGCTATAATCATGTAATAATATTAATTCTAAAGTCAAATTATCTTGTGGGAGGTAAATTGGGTAACATTTCTGGGAAAACATCATGAAAATCTTACAAAAAGGGTTAGTATTTAAAGGTTGGTTCCTTGGTTTCTATGATTTCATCCATCTTGACCAAGAATACCTATCCTCCTCTATGTTGATCCTTATTAAATTTAATGGATAAATTTTGTGTTTATTTTAACTCTTTCTTTTCTCCTTGAATTTGGGTTTTATTTTAAATCATCCACAAACTCAACCTTCTTATAGAGATAAGTGACCTTTTCCTTATGCTTACAAAACCATTTTAATCCTAGGATCATGTCATATGATCGTAGTGGAGATGAAAATTCATCTAATATTATGGTTAATTTAGGTAAATTCACCTCTAGCTCTATGATACTTTTATCTACTTTAACCACATATTTATTTTTATACAATATATCAAAGCATTTTTCATAAAACTAACTTTCTTAGGTGTTTTACTTAACATACTAGGATAGTTAAAACATTTAGTTTATCTAATATTTATTTAAATTAAAATAGTATGCCTTGATAAAATACCTAATACTTTTATGTGAGATGCTTAAAAACAACATTGAATATTGTCAATAACTTCATGGATTTGTTTCTAGCAGGATGCTTGTTGTGGTGTAGAAGTAGAAGAATTTGTGTACTTGCCTTATATCTTCCACTAAGGATAGTCCTTAGCATAATGATCTACACCACATGTGAAAAACCCATTAGGTGGACTATTATTCTTAGTCTAATTAATCTCCCTTGAATCCTTTCTTGAAACCATTTATGGGTTTCTTAATCCTAGAAGCATTTTTGAACCTTTTATTCTATATATTAAACATATTCTTAGAGTTTCCATTCCACTTCCAGTTCTTTTTAAAATCATTTTTCAACCCACCAAACTTCTTTCAAAACTTATCTCTAACTTCTAAAATAAATTTTAATTTATACCCTTGCTTGATATCCTTCTTGAAAACCTAGTCCATGGTAATTTATGCACCTAAAAATTACATAGTGCTACATTTCTAATACAAATCTAATGATGATGCAATGACCTCTTATTTTTTGCTAGAACTCTCTTGCTCTACCCCACGTCTGTGATTCCACATTCCTCTTTTTACCCCTTAAACCACCTTAATCATGACCTTCCTATTAATTTATTCATTATTTTAATAAATGACCAAGAGTATCAAAACTATTGCCTAACGTGGTAGAACCACCCTATCCAGTTATGAAACTACCCCTATGTTTCCATAATTACCACAATGGTTATGAAAATTAGGTGGTTTCACCATAAAAGTGAAGTTACTCATTAAATTAGGGGTGTTTTATTTATATTATAGGGTGGTTTTGAAAACATAAGTGGTGGTTCTATAACTACCCCTACATAAAGTAGTAGTTCTATCATAGTGGAAATGCCTTCTAAAATTAGCTCTCATACTCCTATTTTCACACATTTTTCACAATTAGATTCACATTTATTGTTCCTAACCCTTGTATTAAATTATAATCATGACCACATCACTCAATCTTATAATTTTAGCCTTCTTAAGTTCATCTTAATTTGAACTCACTATCACACTTAGTTGAACTCTTGTATGCAAACTTCATTCTCTTCCTATAAGAAGTCTAATTTTGGCTTGATTTTAGATCAAAAAATTACCATTAGAGATTATTATTTATAATATTTTGCATCCATATCCTTTATATAATTTCTAAGATATTCATACCCTAGTATTTTTAAGTCAACTACATAGTTGCAAATGAAGAAGTGTCATTGGTGAGAGCAACATAAAACTTGTAAGCCAAGATATCAACCAACCTTAATTTAGTTAATCTTAATTTTTTAGATTTTGTATTCTCCCATTTCATATCTTGTTTCATATTTTATGCATCCTCCAGCTAGAGAGTTTCCTAAATTTACATAAGATTATATAGAACTATTGTGCTAATAATTATTGTATCAACACATGTCTTGCACTTTAGCTGATTTATTCCAAAATCAGGTTAGAGTACTTTTAATTTTGAGTATTTGTTTTTTATTAGATTATATTTAATATAAATTATTATTGTGATTAAATTATTTTCCCATTTAAAATACAAAATAATAAAATTTTATAGTGAAATAGATCTACCTCTTTCATTTATCTTTGCTCCCAAAAGCATAATTAGTTTTGATTTATGCTTGCATTCAATAGATTAGTTTCCTTTCAAGTTAAAAAAATCTATCTTAAATCATTCCAAAAAGATATATTAGTAATACTTAGATTCATTTCCATACAAGATAACTTTTATTCACTCAATATCTAGACAAATTTCTTGTACTTAAAACAATCACCTGGGTAAATACAAAAACATAGGCAACTATAGGTGAATGTATGAAGGTTGTAGATTGTTGATTTCGATTGTTTTAAAGGTTTAAAATAATTTTAATTTATATATTTAAAAACATAAAATAATAAATTACATATTTTTTTCATCCTACCAATTCATTATATAAATATTGTTTGTAGCAAATTAGAAAGGTTGAGAAGCTAAAACTAGTTTGTTAGGCTTACAAGGAAGGTTAATAGAAAGTGTTTCATTACTATTATTTTAGATTAATTATATTATAATATTAATTTTTAATAATATATTTAATTCATGAATTTATTCCATGTCACATTAACTAATAAAATATAAACAAAATAGTGCATCTAGTTTACATGCTAATAGATCTAGGAGAAATCATCATCTTGCATAGTAGTATAAGTTTCTTCTCTCTCTCTCTCTTAGTGTATGATTTAAAAATATTAAAAAGGACAAGAAAAAGAGTTTTTATTTTTTATTTTTTCATTATTTACTTTCAACACTTTTATTTGGCTAGTATTCATTAGCTAAAAACCTATAAAAGCCTAAAAATAATCAACAACAAAAGCCTTGTCATATTTGCAAGCAACCATAATCAAAAATAAAAGCCTTGTCATTTGTGTAAGAACACATATAAAAATAAGAGCCTTGAAATCCATGTAGTAAATAGTATCTTCTCAAAATACTTTCCCATCCATGTAATAAATTGTATCTACATAATCCTTTCCATTCATAATAACATTACATATCAAAGCCTTGCTTCAACATTCCAAAAAGCATACCTCAAAAGCCATTGAATGAATAATCTCATATGTTTTTCCTTAGATTCTACCTAAAATATGTTTTATGAACCTTCCTAAGACATTATATCTTATTTGACATGGCCTATTACCTATATTTATATCACTTGGTCCCAAGATTATCACACAATTTGACATTAGTATTGACTTAAGACATGATGTCTTTCAATCCACTCCAATTCCCCATCTCATCATAGAGTCCTTAGATGATTTAGAACAATAAGGTCACATACTTGATCCACATATCATTATTATCCCAAAAAATAGGGGATGTCAACACAAATTTATACAATCTTAGTCATCCATCCATCCCATTATTTTTCTCCTCAAGTATAGCCTCATCTTATATCATTCACATATAGTGGATGGAATCAGTCAAGTAAATTAAACTTGATAGAGTATATATTTTAACATGAATCATTTAGCCCAATATCCCTCATTTCCTTGAGCCCAAAATAGACCAATAAATTTACCTTCTTCTGATCTAATATAGGCCATTTTAACTCTAGAGAACCATCCTTGATGAGTTGGAACAACTTAACCTTTGACACTAATGTAGAATACCAATCATATGGCTACTCCTTTCCTAACATTCAATCAAGGAGCAGGGTTATCATTCAAGAGATAAATGATGTATCAAAAATCATGAGTAAAACCTTAAATCCAACACTATGAATCTTATAGGTGGAGACCCAATCACTCCTCACATGGTCACCAAGTCATCTATTATATTTAAAATATCATACATGAAAAACATTACCAAATATGATAACTATTTAATAAGGATCTTTCATTTATATGATGAGTTCAATCACATGCATATCACTATGCATCCTCCCAGTACGAATTAGTATGTGTCCAACCCACTCATGACCACCAATAATTATACTCTTGGGATCTTATGCCAAAACAACCTCATAATATGGCCTCATTTTAGGTATCTACCCTCCTTACACTAGAGTCCCAAGGCCCTAATACTAATAAGGGGTAAAATCAGCTCATTATCACCTTGGTGGGTCATATCTATGACCTAGAAAACAATCAACAAAATCTAAACTAAGGTATAAGACATAACTTCCTTATGTTAACTCATCCCTCATCCTTTCCCATTCTAGTGACAACTCATCCCATATTTTGATAACAAGCTTACATATACTTACATCATATGAGAAAATACCATAGTATAAACATGTCTCTCATCAAGCTCTTAGAGACATTCTCACCCATGGGGTACCCAAACATGATGTTTCAAAAGATAATTTGTCTTACCAACTACTCACTCAGATTCTAGTTGGAGTTGTATACACATATGCTCCACCATTACCAAATAATGTAGTAGAAAACAATATATCATTCCTTATGCCTCCAAGTTTCATGCCTCCCACATATAGTCACCCTTAATAGATAAGATATATCCCAACTAACATATCATTAGGCTAGACACAACCTAACCCATATACCATCAAAACAAACCTTGTATACTTTACCAAAAAAAGGTATGATGCTTATCACATCATATAGTGTTCCCTTATACTTCCACATGTATTGTAAGTTCACTCAGCCAAATAATCATTCCCTATCCTACTCTATGCCACCATATCAATTTTATTCAACAACTCTTAGTAGCTATCAAACCAACCTATAAACTACCCCACCTCCTCATATTAGTGTCACCAAAGCAATGATAGATTTTAAAAACATGGGGAACTAAATTGAGTGCCATAAATAACCCCTTAAATATAGCATATAGGGAGTTATTTTCCCACATCCCTTACCATATCTTATAAAATTAAAAGGGGAAGGGGATACCACTACACACATAAAATCCTATTCCACCTCTATCAGGGATCTCCTACCTTGGGATAGGGTTGTAGCAAATATATTACCTAAGACACTTAAATGGATAGCCCTTGATTAATATAATCACATCCCTAAAGGGTTCAGACACTCCTTCTATTAGCTCATGGCTGAGTTTTTTAAAGATTTTGACATGAATAAAATCTTAAAGATTAGCATATGAGAGTTATTACATATCAAATGATAATACAATGAACTAGTTGCCCATTTTATCATGAGATGGATGAAGGTCATGTATTCCTCTACCAACACACCAACATGGACCAATAAGAGTTATGTGATCCTTTCCTCCATTCCCTTAACAAATAAATGAGGGAAGATGTCCATAAGTTACCATACTAGTCATATGAGGAGGCCCTTGAAAGTGTACTATACATTAACCAAGTAGCCATTGATAGTGGATGATGAACCTATGAAACTAATGGGCACATCACACCCAAAAAATTGGGCATATCAAACTATGAACTAAAGCTTGAACACCATGAACAAACAAGGTCCCAATATCTTGAACCACAATAGGAATACTACTAATAATGGTGCCATTGACCAAGATAAGAAATAAAACCCTATAAATAATGGTTAATACCCACCTATAGCTACCACAAACACTAATGCCAACAATATAGGAGGTAAGAATAAGAGTCCTCCTCTCACCATACATATAGTTGATTTCAACTAATCACTACCTTATAATGCATAGTATCAAAACCATAACCAAAATTAGTATCAACCAAATGAATAAAACCTATATTTTCAAAACTAAAACTATTACCTAAACAAAAACTAACAAGAATTCAAATAACAAGGGTAGAATATAAGGCCTAAATATTATGACCCTAATATCTACTACCTCTTCCAAAAATTTATAGGATATGACACTCAAAGATATCTGGAGTATAATAAACTCATACAAAGACTTCAAGAGGAGCAAAGGAATACATTCATAAATATGCTCTTAAGAGGTGTGCACATAAATACCCAAACCATTTTGAGTGATTCTATCACTCCCCAAAACTTGAACTTACAAATTTATCATAACCTTTTCCCTAATCACCAAATGAACCCTACATAGGGTAAATATCAGATTAACCTATCAAGTCACCCCATTCAACATAACCAATCCAAGATAATAGGAAATCATGATACCAAATCCTCTACTTTCAAAGAACTAAACATTGATGTGGCCCCTCATCTTGGAGTTGAAGGAATAGCCTAGATGATAGGAGTCATGTAATTTGAATTAGAATAGGAAGAAAACACTATTACTCTCATTAGGGAATACCAACCCATGACTATTTATCCTTCTAACATCTTATAAATCAAATCCATTCCTAAACCCATAGGTAACTACAACTTGATCTTTGATCTAACCAAGATGTTATTTCATATATATTTTCTATATTTATTTAATAACTCACCCACCCATTGGTTGGCCTTGATCGATGCTCTAAGACTAGGGTATTTGTTTAGTGTCACACCCACTTCACAATCCCAAATCAACCACATTAATTTAGATATTTTCCCACCTAGTCAAGAACCATACGACATTGGCTACTTATTTGACCTACTAATCCTCCCACCTAACTTTGAGTTATCTAGGAGGGGAGATATGACTTTATTTCTAAAAGTGTAAATGTACAACTATAGACACCTAAAACTACCCACCAATGACCTCCAAACAGGCTTTTGACCAATTTCTATCAAAATGCACAATTTGGGATAAAAACACTAAAACATGCTAAATGATGTGACCCTGTCATATAAAAGTACCTATTTGGTCAAGGTATCCCCAAATGAGGTAATGAATTTTATGAAATAGTTAACATTGATTAGATCATTTAGAGTCAAAATGACATTTTTGCACCTAGGTGCTCTGGATTGCTCTATTCTACCACATTTCTTACATGAGACACATGCCTTTCTTATTTTGTGTTGGAAACATCCCAAATGGGATAACAAATCCAAATCATCTAACATCCCCTTCCAATTCCAATCCAATTAAACTTTGAGCCAATAATACAACATTTTGACCAATTTGATTAATTTGAGAACCATTGCCAAGATTTGTACCAAAATTGAATAATCATGTTTAAGGATAATTAATTAGAATCATGAGACTAATTAAGAATTCCATGTAACTTGTTGAATATTTATTTTTGTAAATTGATTATGAGTTTCTACATCATCAAGTGACATCATTTTTTTGGGAAGGCATCCCTAGGCCATAAATGCATAAAATATCTAATTAAGCTCTCCTATGCCTCTTTAATGCCTCTTTATCCCAAATATTTATGAGGAAATTTATTAATTTTAGTTTCCAAATTTTAATGGATTTTTAGCCACACATCTTAATCTTGAGATGGATAATTTAAGTTCATTTTGATCATTTGTAAAAATATATAAATATAAGGCCTCACAACCATAGTTTTAAGCTTGGATAAAGTAAATTTATAATGCTTAAATGAGTTTAAAATCTATTTAGTATAGTTTTATCATTCCCAATTATTGATCCAAGCTAAATCCATCACAAGCCAAAGGTACCAAGGAGAGAATGAGTTAAATAACTTCATTGATGAATCCTCTTTGATGCACAAGCTGAGCAAGCCACTCTATGAACCATTTGGAAGCTCCAAGAAAGGTGAAAGAAGGTTTCTTTCATGTTTTAGTTGTTGTTTTCATATGTATGTTTGTTACTAAGCTCCCCCTAGTGTCTAAGTCTATATATGTCATGCTTGTTAATGTGTTAATTTTATTTTGATTTCATTTTGAACTAATACTTGATCTAACCCCCTCTCTTGGGTTAAATTCCTAATTCACATAATTTCATGTTGGATCAAGAGGGGGGGTTAGATCAATTTTTAGTTCAAAATGAAATTAATACACTAAAAATCATGACATCTTTAGGCCTCGACACTAGGGGGATCTTACTAAAAAACACACATATGAAAGCAATAATTAAAACATGAAATAAACCTTCCTTCACCTTCCTTGGATATTCCAAATGGTTTGTAGAGTGGCTTGCTCAACTAGTGCATCAAAGAGTCTTCATCAATGGATTTGTTCAGCTCTTTCTATCCTTAGAACCTTTGGCTTATGATGGATTTGGCTTGGCTCAACAATTAGAAATGATAACACTATAATAAATGGATTTTTAACTCATTTAAGCATTATAACTTTACACTATCCAAGCTCAAAATTATGGTTGTGAAGCCTTTTATTTATAAATTTTTTCAAATGATCATAATGAACCTGAATCATTCATCTCAAGATGAAGATGTGTGGTTAATAATCCATTAAATTTTAGAGGATAAATCAATGAATTCCCTCATAAATATTTTGGATAGAGAGGAATTAAAGAGACATGAGAAGGCTTAATTATATATGTTATGCATTTATGGCTAGGGATGCCTTCCCCAAAAATAATGTCACTTGATGATGTAGAAACTCATAATCAATTTCTAAAAATAAATTTTCAATAAGTTCCATGGAATTATTAATTAGGCTCATGATTTGAATTAATTATCCTTAAACATTATTAGTCAATTTTGGTGCAAATATTGGTAATTGGTGCTCAAATTAATCAAATTGGTTAAAATGACATATTATTGGCTCAAAATTTGACTAGATTAGAATTATAAGGTGATGTTAGATGCATTAAATCCATTATCCCATTTAGGATGTTTACAACACAAAATAATAAAGGAATATGTCTCATGAAATAAATTTAGTATAAAAGAGCAATCCAGAACACCTAGGTGCAAAAATGTCATTTTGACTCGAAATGATCTGATTAAAGTTAGTTATCTCATAAAATGCATTACCTAATTTATGGATACCTTAGCCAAAATTGGCACTTTTATACGATAGGTTCACATCATTTAGCATGTTTTAATGTTTTTAGCGCAAATTATGCATTTTGATATAAATTGGTCAAAATCTTGGTTGGAGGTCAATGGTGGCCAATTTTAAGTGTCTATAATTTTCCCCTATTTGGGAAGGTGTTGAAAGATACATGCATAGTAATGTCTTCTTAAAGAATGAAAAGGTCATGCATGCCTATGACTTTAATAGCAATGGATGAACTATATGATGCCCCCTCGAGGGAATAGTTGTCATAATTAGGTCGGTAAATGGTCCCTCAAAAGAAAGAAGTGAAATGAGAGAAACAAACATATGAAGATGATGGGGTGAGAACACAATGATTTTGAAAAATTAGTCAAAACCATTAAAAATGCGTGGGATGATGTACAATGGTTTGGCCAAAGGTGATTATAAGCATTGTACCTCAATAGTGGCAATATGGTATGATAACATAATGATTTGCCCAAAAGGCCATTATAATCATTGAGAATATGGAGCTACCCTAGTTAGGACCAAAAAATAAGATAAAATATGCCCCTATTTGGTCAAAAAGAAAGTAAATTTGGTGATGACACAATGATTTGCCCAAAGGTGGTTATAATCATTGAGAAATATAGGTAGAATGGTGTACAATGATTTACCCATAGGTGGTTATAATAATTGAACCCCGATTATGGAAAACATGATTGATTAGATGATCATGGAAAATATGATGTGGGTAACTTGATACAGAGGATAAAGATTAATTGGGAAAACCTACTAGTATAGAGATGCTTGTCCAAACTACTAAAGGTTTAAATTCTTTCATTTTTTAATTACTCTATTTGGGATATGATTGGGATGTTTCTAATGGAAATGCTGAGGAGATGTTGATGCTACCATTATTTAACAAACTCCCTAAAATTGATTTTTGTTGTATAACCATATGGTAGGCATCATGATAGAACTCCATGAGGACTAGGTTTAAAGATACATAAGGAATGACTCCCAAAATCCAATATTCAAGGGAAAACAATGCACCAATAATAAAAACCATGATGGAAATATAGTCATAGAAATGTGGATGGATTCAAGTATAAATGTGTAAGGAATCACCCAATGAACACAAATAGACTAAATCAAGGCAACAATGCTAAAATAAAACAAATATGCACACAAACAACAAATAAATAAATAAGTAAAGAAGCAAATAAAGAAACAAATAAAAATTATTCCTAATTTTGGTACAAAAAACATGATGAACATTACCCCTAGAAAATAGGCAATAACTTAACAAATAGACATGATGGGGGAAAATAAGAAAAGGAAGGGGGTGGTTGAGCTATCTCCATATACACTAGGCAAGTAGATACTACCTACATAGTTCCATGGATATAATATCCAACAAAAAATCTAGTCTAAATGTAGTTCTCCTAGAAAAGAGGAAGAAAATGATAATTGATGAAATAAAATCTTAATGGATGTGATATAAGAATAGGAATGGTGTTGTAAAATGGTAAGTGCATGGGAGAAAAAGCCAACAAGGATAGGGAAACTAAATGACAAGTGATTTACTTGTGACTTAGTAAGGGTTCCCAAAATCCATAAGGCAAAGAAGTGGTAAATGTTTTTGGTTTTTTATAAACTATTTTACAAATGTATTTGAAACTTTGAAAGTATCTAAAATCAATAAATAATGATGAGATATTAAATATTCCAAGCTCATAAAACAATGAGATCATGGCTTAAGTTTCTCACAAAATGGTGAGTGTGTAAAAATTGAATGGTTTCTCACAAAATGGTGAGATCATGGCTTAGGTTACTTGAAAAATGGTGAGAGTACATGGAAAGGGTGAGTAAGATAACCTCAAAGTATTGAACATTTCCTATATAGTCTTAGGATGGGACCTCATGTCACTATAGTTCTACCTTACAGTGTAGGAATCTAACTAGTGTAACAACCAATTAATACAAAATAGGCATAGTTGGTATAAAGGCACAGTATGGCATAGGAAATGTTTAGTTGGTATGTCAAGGCATGATAAACAAGTTGTATCCCTAGTTTTCCCATACGTGGTTGTAACTATCAAATAAAAACATAGATCAATGTTACTAATATTACCATAGGTGGTTATAATTAGTAGCAAGGCTAGTGAGACACTGATTTACCCATAGGTGGTTATAATGAGGCCCACATAATTAAAACATGGTATAGAATAGAACAATAAATAAAGGATGAAACTACCAAATAACTATATTACTACTCTAAAATACTGCCTCTATCTAAAATGTGTAAAATAATTGCTAAAATTAGATCTAAATATTCTTGTTGAAAATGGTGATAGAGCTAAATAGAATGGAACCAATATTAAAGGGATGGGTAGGGGGAGAAATTGACTCGGTTGATGGGGAAGGTATGGTAGAATGGATATGTGATATTAAAAATTATAGGTTATTAGGATGATAGGATAGTAAAATGGTATAGTACAAAGAAGAAGATTGATAAAATATCACAGCTTGAAATGGTCCTTATAGACAATACACCAAGTCATTCAAGTATATTACTGCTTGAGGTGGATAATGTTCATTAGTTCATCAAATTTGTGTCCCTCTAGTGTGGCAAGCTTATATGCTCCTATTCAGTATTTTGTCATAATGATGAATAGTTAGGTTTGAATTTGCCTTTATGATTCTTTTTTCCATGGTATTCTTTAGGTTCTCTTTAAGTTTAATATCACCAAGTTTAAATTCTCTTTGTTTCACATGCTGATTATAGTGGCCTCAAAATTTATTTTGATAGGATTTGATATTGTTTACTACATCCATGTGTTTCTCATCAAGTAACTCTAGCTCTTGTAGGATAGATACTCGATAGTATTTTCATCCAAGACATGCTTGAAATAAATGCATAGAGAAGGCAACTTGACCTCAATGGGAAGAACGGCCTCAGTATCATAAAAAGTGAATATGGAGTGGATATTGTGGGTGTACAGTGATTGGTATAGTATGATCAAAGGGAATAAAATATCTAAAGGTACCAATCATGACCGGTATCATTGATAATTAATTTGAGAATGTTGACAATAGTTTTGTTTGATGCTTCATCCTAACCATTACCTTGAGGGTAATATGTTGTAGAAAAATGTTATGTGATGTTGTATTCGATACATAAATTTTTGACATCCTTATTCTTAAATTATCCTCCATTATTATATATAATGTTGAAGGGATACCATAACAACAAATGAGATGATTAAAAATGAAATTGGAAATTTTCTTTCTAGTCATGTGAGGGGTATAGCTTCATCCCACTTAGTGAAATATTTAGTGGTGGTAAGGATATGTTTATGGTCATTAGATGAGGTGGGATTGATCTTACCAATGAGGTTGAGGCCCCATGTAGCAAATGACCATGGTGTCAACATTGGTTTTAGAGTCTTGGTTGGGGCATGCATTAGATTGGTATGCCATTGACACTTATTGCACTTATTACATATGAAGATGCATCTAGATCCATTATGGGCCAATAATAAATAGTACATAAGAGATTTTTGGATAGGACTACCCTATCAATTTGGGCTCCACATACTCCTTTGTGAACCTCCCATAATGCTAGTGTAGTTGTTTCTAAAGTTAAATAATGAAGTAGAGCTCCATCAGAACTATGATGGTAAAGGGTTGATCCAAGTAAGGTATAATGAGTGGTTCAGTGGATGAAGGCTTTGGATTGATTTCAAGATAGGTCATATGGTATAATTTGGTCATGGAGGTAGTTGTAAAGGTATGAGTAATAGATAGAGCTAGGACCAACAATATCATAAATCATTATGATAGTTAAAGGTTTATGAGTTGGTGATAGCAAATTCTTGATAAGGAACTAATACTTTTTATCCATGTCTATTTTTTGAAATAGAGATCCAATAGTAGCCATACCATTTTATGGTTCTATTACTTACCCTTAGTTTCTACTCAAACTAAATGTTTGTAGTTTTTTGCTTTAAGGTGTTGACCATAGCCTTATATGGCACCAACTTGTCATCTTTCGTCTGAAAGTGGTTTGTAACCTAATTAATGATTAACTGAGAATCACCATAAACCTTGAGTTGAGATATGTTCCTTTATACTGCTTTTCAAAGTCCTGCAATAAGTGCTTCATATTTGGACATGTTTTTGGTACAAGGAAAGTTAATCCTACATTATTTATGTATTAGATCCCCCTATGATATAATAAATAAAAGGCATGCCCTTGATCCATGTGTTGTGAATGCTCCATCAAAATATAGCTTCTAGTGTTACTCCTCAAGAGGTGTGTCAATGATGGTGATTATGGATTCATTAGGAAATTGGAATGTCAATGGCTCTATATCAGTAAGGGGTGCTTCAACAAGCTAATGTATAAGAACTTTCCCCTTAATGGATTTTTGGTTGATGTACTCAATGTCAAACTCATTGAGAAGTATGATACATTTGGTCATGTGACCTTGTAAAGATATTTTAGGTAATAGATACTTGAGTGGATCTAATTTTGAAATAACCATGGTCTTATTGTTTAACATGTAATGGCATAGTTTCTAAGTTGCAAAGACCATGGCTAAACATGATTTTTCTATAGGCATATAATTATGTTCATTTGTGACCAGTGTACAACTTAAATATTACATGGCATGTTTATTTCCATTATCATTGTCTTGAGCTAAAAGTGCCGGCAAGGCATTATCAGTAGTAGATAGATACAACAAGAATGGATTTCCTAGTAGAGGAGGAAACAAAATAGGTGTATTTTCTAGATAGTCCTTTAACTATTGAAAAGTTTTTTGGTAGTGATCATCCTAGTGAAATGTGATGAACTTCTTCAAAAGATACATAAAAGGATGGAATTCATCAGCCAAATTTGATATGAAGTATCAAATAAACTAGATCTTACCTTGCAAACTATAGAACTTCTTCAAATTAGTCAGTGGTGGCATCTTTGTTATGGCTTGGAAGTTGGTTAGATCAAATTTGATGCCTCGATGAGACATAATGAAGCCACGATATTTACTTGAAGTAACACCTAAAACACACTTCTTAAGATTAAGTCTAACTTTGTACTCATGTAGTCTTTCAAATATTCTAGTAGCAATATTGGATGATTAGCCCTAGTCTTTGATTTACCAAGAATGGTGTTGACATAGTCTTCAACAATGTCATGAATCATATCATGAAATATGATGGTCATGGCTCTTTAATAGGTGGTTATTGTATTTTTAATATTGAATGGCATAACTTGATAAGAGAATGTTCCCCATGGAGTGGTGAATTTTGTTTTATGTTGTTATTCTAGCATTATCCTAATTTGGTTGTGCCCTGAATAGCCATCCATTAATGAAATTATTTCATAACCTACTGTAGAGTCAATGATCATGTCAATGTTTGTCAAGGGGAAATCATACTTAGGTAAATTTTTATTTATATCATGAAAATCAGTATAAATTTTGATTCCTTTTGGCTCTTTGATAACTGGTACAACATTGGAGATCCACTCTGAATAGTCAATCAACCAAATACATCCTATTTCCAAGAGTTTTTATAACTATTTATTCACTAATACAAACATGAAAGTATGTATCTTATGCAAAAAAAATTCATTGATTTGACATCAATATTTACTACAAGGTGATGAAAACCAAAGGTGAGGTCCAAACCTAGCATGTTAGAATATGCCCATGAAAATATGTCAATGAATTCTCTCAAAAGGGCTATAAGGACTTCATGTTCCTTCTCACTAAGGGATGTGCCTAGCTTGATATTCCACTTTGGGTCATATGAGGACTTGATGTTCACCTTTGTTGTATCTTCTACTAGAAGGGTTGAACCATCTTTAAGGATAGTGGGCAAATATCTAAACTAATTTGTAATCTTAGAGTCCTCTCTTAGGACTGGCTCTTCAAGTTCCCCTAGGCATGATGAATCAGAGTCACCCAATGGGAGGTTTAGCATGTAATAAAAATTATTGTAATCTCCTAAATGATTTGATCAAAATATTATTGTTATTCAAAACTAAACTCAAACTTATAGACAAGTTCATCATTGGTAGTCTCCTAGGATCTCTTTGAAGAAGGTTATTAACCCCCATCTAAGGGTTTTTGAGATAGGTTTTAACCCCTAGACTTGCCTTTTTATTTATTTTTTCCTTGGTTAGAAAGTGTCTCAAAGAGGTTTTCACTTAGGGACCTTAATGTTTTAATTTATTATTTTGGCTAAGGGTGTTCATCTTCTCTCTAGAATAGACTTCAGGATCTAACTTGATTAAGAACCCTAATTTATGGTCCCCTAATGAAGCATTGTCTTTAAGGCCTAGAAAATCATAGAAATCATCATCATTTTGAAACTCGTCAACCAACATTTTGGATTCTTGTTGGTCTTAGTCTATCAGTTGGGGATAGTAAAATGGTAGTGGGTTGTGATGAATTCTTGGTTTAAGGGTAAAAACAAAATGAGGGTTAAATAGGTTGGTATCAGTTAGGTTATAAAAAAGGGTATGATTAAACTCTACTTCAATATCAACATCATCATCACTAGTCGATGGTAATGGAACATAATTATAGTATATGGGGTCACCCCCAGGAAGTTTAAATACAAGTCCATAGGGCCTTTTATATTTGGTCATGTAAATGGGCTCAAGTGTTCACTGTTGATCTAGTTTGAGGCCTCCTCCTTCATAGTCTTATTTCTTCATGATCCTATTAAGAATAAGATAATTTGCGTTATCATAACAATCATACTACTTGTCATTGTATAAGCATGATTCATCTCCTTTGAGAGGGTCTTATTCTAGGCTAGATGCTGGTATAAAGGTGATGGGTCTTGGACTATACTTTTCACCTTTGCCCTTTTGTTGCCATTTTAGATAAGTGGATTGGCTTTAGGTCTTCCAAAGGAAATTGAGTTTTGTGGAAGGTTTTCAATGTGAAAGGTATCATGGGTAAAATAATCTCATGGCATATTAGAGAAGATGGTATAATGATTAGATATCTTAGGAGGTGGCATGTGGGAAAGGGAATCAAAGGTATTAGGATCAATGTAGTTCTCTTCTAGAAAATCAAAGAGTATTGCCTTTCCCTTATCCTTTTTGGCCACTAGATTCATTCCAAAATGATAGTCGTATCTCTTAAACTCAACCTCTAGGTGTTTGCAGTGCTCATATAGATGTAAATATCTTAGTATACAAAACTCCATTCCAATAACAAAGGTCTACCCAAAAGTAATTGTATGACAAATCAAGATCTAACACATGGAAAAATATATCATGGGTCAAGTGCCCAAGGATAACTAGTAAATAGATGGTACCTTGTGATTCTCATTCTTCATTATTGTAGGCTTTGACAGTTATTGTTCTTGAAGATTTGTTATCATGTACCCAATAATCTTGATGAGCTTTAGA
This sequence comes from Torreya grandis, assembly GCA_037957365.1. Classification (NCBI taxonomy): domain Eukaryota; kingdom Viridiplantae; phylum Streptophyta; class Pinopsida; order Cupressales; family Taxaceae; genus Torreya; species Torreya grandis. Next base: position 3,155,674 of record JARHVA010001660.1, on the reverse strand, counting down.
TACACTATGTTCAAACCTAATCCATTGTCCATAAGGACACATTTCACTTTGTGTTCCTTTATGCAAACTTTGATGTATAATGTATTATTATGCATAGAGTCGAGGGATGACATATCACTTTGGTTGAAAGTGACTTGTTGGGATGGAGTTAGGTGTCCAACCAAAAGATGGAATTTATCATGGGATATGTCACTTGAAATAGTGGGTTGGCTAAGGAACTCATTCAAAATGTTTTTTTGGATTGTTGACATATGAAACAAATCTAAAATGGATATTTGTGTGGGTGTATTTTTCAATTATTCCACAATTTCAAAGTCATTCTCTTGGTTAGTGTTAAATGGTTTATTCTGAGGTATAATTATTGGTTGGGTGAGGGGCTAAGTGGAAAATGGCTATGGGCTTGGGATGATAATATTTGACTTCAAAGTTGTGATTTCATAATTAGGATTAGATATAAGACCATGATTTCTAACAAATGATGTTAATGGTAGTGGACCAGAGAGGAGAAGTATTAGTTTTTGGTGCACTTGTGCATGGTCATAGAGTAATAATGAGTTATCTATATAGGGTCCAAAATTAGTAATCCCTACTTTTTGGTGCACCTATATGTGGTCCCAAGTTAATGAAGGATTATCAATGTGAGTTGGTGGATTGGCATTGTTTATAAAAGGTCTTAACTGATTGGTATTTGGTCTCAGATTGATGGAGATGGTGTTAATGCAACCTCCCATAATATGGCCTACCACTTTATTGTAGTCATGTGTAACTACATGGTAGGTTTGTTGGTTTTTTCCATCTTGACCTTAGTTATATCCATTATTTGGATGTTTTTGGTCATATTTTTGGTGATTATGTTTATTCTATTGGTTTGGCCTTAGTTTTTAAAGCTATTTTTATTGGTGTTACACTAGCCATTATTACTATTATTATTGGTATTACTGCTATAGTTGGTTGTTATGATTTGGAAAATGGTTTTGAAATATTCCAAGGTTTTGATTAGAAGTAGAATCATATGATATTGGCTACTTATTTGACCTACTAATCCTCCCACATAAATTCAAGTTATCTAGGAGGGGAGATATAACCTTGTTTCTATAAGTATAAATCTACAACAACTATGTAGAAAGATCAATGGTCCATGATGGAGCAATGGTCAACATTGTCCCCTTCTCCTTCTTTAAAAAACTTGGTTATAGGGAAATAAATATTTCTACTACATGAAATACCCTCTCTAATTATAGTATCCCCAAGTCCACTTACATAAGAACCATTGTTCTCCAAATTGTATTTGGTCCCAAGATAGTTGATTGAATTCTAGGTCATAGATAAGGACACCAATTACAATATGATCTTTGGTCACCCTTGGATACATCAAATAAAATATATTCCTTCCACCCTATTTCAACAAATTTGATTCCTCCACCTAGGGAAGGTTTTTGTTACCAAAGAAGATCCCAAACCCTTTGACATGTTATAGGCTACCATGCACAAACAAACTTGACTACACATTGATTATCGATTACCCACCAATGGGGTTATAAAACCCCCATAGTTGATCAATATCACTAAATCCTTAAAGCATAAATTGGTTATATTGAATAAAGGGGAATAAGTCCCCTAATCCATGCTAAAAGATAAATCATGTGGAAAATACATAACAATGATCGAAGAGATCCCAAACATGAAGTTAGACATTTAAACCCTAATTTTGTCCTTGTTTACTATGGGCATTATAAATCTCATGGAGAAATACACTCCTCTAGTGATTTACTTCAATCCATGAGGGGTGGGAATATATGGCTTCTATAAAACTCAAGGCCAACAATCCCAAAAGGGGTTGGCTTACCTGCCTAAGATTTGTATGGTGTAACTATCTAAAGATAAAGAAACCCCTCTCCATTGCAACCATATTATCAACTTTAAACGTGGTTGATCGATACTCAACCCCATGAGGACACACCTAGCCTAGACTCTACCCTCATCATTTTTGAACCACTTTGGAATATGATTTTCAATCATGTTATGAAGGGTACATACCAATTTTTAAGTGTCCCTAACCCAACATATTTCATCCCTCTATAAATGTTAGTTTTCTTATGTCAACTCGTACTTGGTCCTATTTCTCATCCTGTTCTAAGCCTATTGATAATTAGATAGACCACTCTCGCTATTCATATATATACCTAAAGAAAGTGTATGAAATATGATAGTGGGTAATGTAAAAATAAATGTCATAAGTTGTAGTTACCCATATGCCCCCAAAAAAGGATCATCCCTACCATACAAGAAAAAAACCCTCAAAACTCACTCACCAAATGCTTATAAGATTTACCACACATAATGAGAGGGAAAATAATGTTGCCTATTCCCTATCCATAATATTTTAAATTGTACAACTACACCCCTACACCTCTTCTACTAAAACAAGACCTTACTTATGTTTGCATACTCCCCACACCCAATTGGGATCTCAACTATGTTAGTATTCTTTCAACTCTGAAAGGGAAGTCAAACAAATGATGTTTTAAATTTTTGTAAGCTCTCACCTACCATGATATGGAGCTTAGGAGACAAACTTTTATATCCCTAGAGGCTCTTCCATTCTTTTTCATGCTACATGAGAATGTGACACCCACACATCCATAAACCCTCTTATTTTCTCCACACAAAAGGCATACCCATCAATGTCTTGATTCTAGAGGCTAGGATCCCTAAGGAGGATTACCTCATATCTTCAACATTCACATGGTAGAGATATAAAATAATGATGGAGATTCCCTTAATTACTTATATCACTACCATGATACTTCATTATTTGGATCCATATGACTACTTGAGTTACCCCATTGATCGTAGGTCACCTATATGAAACCGTTATCTTATTTAGAGCATGACCATACTTGAGGAGAGGGTTCATATTTTAATTATAATAACCATCTAAATAAATGTTTATCCTCACCATTTATCAAACATTATCTAAATTAGACACCCTCTCCCTACCATAAGAGTGGCCAATCCAAGAGCATATCTTGATAGGCCTTCATAGGCATGATTTAACCAAGTATTAGAAGATGTGAAATTAGTCATGCCATATCACCATTTATGTACACTAAAAGACTCTCTTAGGAGGTTTCTTATGTAGAAAAGGGGTCACATTAAATGAGTGTTTAAATTCATGGATGAGCACATCTAGATGCTAGGGTTAGGAAACTAGAGCTAGTAGAAATATTATGAGTTCCATAATTATGCCCACAAGTTCCCAATATGCATTCAAAACCTTATCTTTAGACTTGATAATTAGATCAAAAAAAAGGAGAGAGAGAGAGAGAGAGAGAGAGAGAGAGAGAGAGAGAGAGAGAGAGAGAGAGAGAGAGAGAGAGAGAGAGAGAGAGAGAGAGAGAGAGAGAGAGAGAGAGAGAGAGAGAGAGAGAGAGTAAATAATCAAATCTAATTAGATAAGCCCCTACCTAGTAACAAAATATTTCAATAATGAAACTTATCGATTATATACTTTAGAGGGTAAAGGGTTTGGTGTGTCCATAAAATCTTTACATCTAAAAAATTTCTACATATAGTTTTCATGTACCACCCCATTTTCACTTGTATTGCATTTTTGTGTCACATGTCCACCAACATAGTAAAATCTTTATTTTTTGATTATTTAGTTGGTCAATTTTCATAATACAAATATTTCCAAAATGCATCACATGATATTCACCCCATTCTCATAGTCCTTCACCACCTCAAAATTAGTATTACAAAGAGAGAGAGAGAGAGAGAGAGAGAGAGAGAGAGAGAGAGAGAGAGAGAGAGAGAGAGAGAGAGAAATAATCATATATAATTGGATAAGCCCCTACCTAGTAACAAAAATATTTCAATAATGAAACTTATCGATTATATACTTTTAGATGGTAAAGGGTTTGGTGTGTCCATAAAATCTTTACATCTAAAAAATTTCTACATATAGTTTTCATGTACCACCCCACTTTCACTTGTATTGCATTTTTGTGTCACATGTCCACCAACATAGTAAAATATTTATTTTTTGATTATTTAGTTGGTCAATTTTTCATAATACAAAGATTTCCAAAATGCATCACATGATATTCACCCCATTCTCATAGTCCTTCACCACCTCAAATTTAGTATTCTTCACAAAGAGAGAGAGAGAGAGAGAGAGAGAGGAGAGAGAGAGGAGAGAGAGAGAGAGAGGAGAGAGGAGAGAGAGAGAGAGAGAGAGAGAGAGAGAGAGAGAGGAGAGAGAGAGAGAGAGAGAGAGAGAGAGAGAGAGGGAGTTCACTTGTCTTTGTCCTTGTTCTTAAGATCATAGTACACTTCTTTCCCTACATATTCTTACACATATTATAAAAATGCTAGCCTATAGTGGAAGATTCTACAAACTTACTTATTATAAAGTGCCCCTCTATAGTACATTTCAAAAACAAAACATTAACATTCTTAGATATAAGTGACCCTACTTACCTACCTTGGCACTTAGTGATGAGCCCTTTCATCCTAATGGTTATATTGGATAAAGGTTTGGGGATATGATCCTTATAAATAAAGAGAAAGAGTATATATAGATATATATATATGGATATATATATATATATATATATGTTACAAATCTTATACACATAAAAAAAGTCAAAATCATCATCTCTTTCCCTTTTTTATCCTTTGGTGTTGATCCTTTGCATCTTATTATTGTGTGGGGTTGGAATTATGGGGAGATGCCCTTACTCACCTACATCTAGCCTTTGGTGATGAGATCATGTGTCTTCTCGGTCACATAAAACTAGGTCTAGGGGGTCCCTTAAAGAAATATAAGATAAAATCAAAAGTAATATTAAAACATAAAAGAGTGTCTAGAAATAAATTTCTTCATAAAGGCTTATCTATATGTTTGTGTTAAAAAGAAGGTAACCTTTTCCCACTCTCTGACTATACCAAAGCAAGTTCCCTTTAGATGAAGCCCATAAAATTGGTATTTTATAGGTTTTACAAGAAGTACACATCCCCATTTACTCATAATGATGAGGTCATATTCCTCTATCCTATGAAATTTTAAGTCATGATTCACCTCATGTCTATTCTATTTCCCTCTTTACATCCCTCACTGCAAATTAAAAGTAACATATTATGAAAAAAAAAGAAATCAAGCAATCTCTTGTAAAATAAAATATTAACATAGTTGTAGTTATATATGAACATATATCATAATTAAAACATCTACATAAAATATAACATATATAAAAATGAAAATAAAATACATCTACATTTCATACACAATAACATATATAAAAATGAAAATAAAATACATATTTATGAATAAATTTAATACATTTTGTTTCCAAATACACAATCATTTCCATATAACATATATAAAAATGAAAATAAAATACATATATCCATACATTTTCACATGGCTAATCCTATATAATGAATAAATTTAATATCTTATGTAAAAGTAATAAAACCACATCACATAATGATTAATATGAGATATGCCAAAATAACATCCATGTGTGTGTGTGTGTGTGTGTGTGTGTGTGTGTGTGTGTGTGTGTTTGTGTGGTTTTTAAGTTTATAAAATAAAAATGTCTAATACAAGACACCTCCATGGAGGGCCAATGTGCCTCAAGGCATCTAAAAAAGAATTATATATACATCGATGTGACCAAAAAAAATCTCATAAATTTGTCTTCCTCCTATGGAAGGGTGTTGAAGTAGTAGAATGACTAAGGATATCACTCTAATGATGATTCCTACTCATCTCCCCTCATGTCACTCCTCCACCCTCTATCGATATGTGTCCAAGAGGGTGGCTCCTACTTAATCCTCCCTTTGAAGCTACTTATTTGGGCCTTTGAATATAAGCTTTATCACCTCCTCCCCTCAACATTAAATCCATTAGGGCCTTTTCTCTCCTCATCATAGACAAGAGGGTAATTTTTTCTATCCCATAATCATATATGAGGCATGGTATATTATGAAAAATACATCAATGTGGTGCCCAGTCACTTTAAGAAGCCCATAGTCCACTAATAGATGATCCCATTTCCCTCCAGTGCTCAACTAGAATAGATTACTTATGGAATCCATGATCATCTTCCTTCATATTCCCATAATATTTGAAATTAAAAATCACACAAATATGCATTAGATCTAGGTGGCATGAAAGAGATACAACATATATATAAGTAATTAGATAATTAGGAGAAAATTAAAACATTAGTCATAATTATGAATGAACAAAAATAACATTTTATATGGAACTCCTTCCTACAACTCAAGATTAGAGTCATCATCCATGACATCCTCCTCATCAATGTCTAAATCCCCTCCATTTTGGCATGTACTAGGCCCTCACCCTCACCCTCATCCTCTCCACCTCCTAACTTTTATTATTGTGTAGGCCCCTTTAGTGGTGGTGGTGGTGGCAGACCCATATATTGTTATTGACCCACTCTAACTTGCCATCTTCCTCCTTTAAATTCATATATAATTATTAGGTCATGGGTATTCCCATCACTAGTGGATTATATACAAGTCACTGTAGCCTCAAACCTCTCTCCTTATGATTCCCCTTATACACAACTCTAAGGATGAGGAGATTACCTAGATAGGGCATACCAAATTACTAGAGCACCCAATCCATAAGATGCATGTCAACCTATAATAATTTATCTCATGCTTATGTAGATCCTAAAACTACTAAAAGATAGGATTATTTATTATCCCATTACCTAATGATGTTCTAATAGGGCAGGTAAACTAAAATATCTATTGTTAAAGACCCTAAACTCTGAGTTAAAACACAAAAAGGTGCCACATTTACCTAGATAGTGGCCCTGATGTTTTGTGGTGACCTAATTAGTACTCCCCTCTGATAGGGAATCATTATCTCCTAAACCCAACTCATAATGATATTCAGGTGGCTAATAGAGATATCTCCCAAGTGATCCACTCAATATAGGTTTTTGTAGGTCTATGCCAACACCTCCTATCCCTAAGTATATTGTGTTCCTCTCTCCTTTATATGCCAAATGATCATAAACCAAATATATAAAATCCTTTTAGTACCCTTGTTCCCCACTAACTAGGAGGTAAGGATGCCATTAATGACCTTACATAGGGTGGGGATCACTAAACTCTCCACCTAAGAAAGCCTCACTCCACACTTTTCACCCAAGTTGGGTACATCAATGTCTCCAAAATACTTTGCCCAGCCATCAGCCTAACATTAACTATCAACATCATGAATAAACACTAAGTATTTAGTAGTAAGAAGACTAGTGATTTAGTATTCATCCATAAGAGTGATCATCCACTATCTTAGGGCCTAAAGGAATATGAAGGTGTTTTGATCAGGGTCCTAATATGTGAAAAGATCACATAGTGACAATTTGGAAGAAAGGGTGATTCTTGCCTATGTAATACAAAGAATCCTTGCTCAATCAAACATGGCCAACTCATCTACCATCAGAATCACTAAAATTTGAGGGAGACACTCCTCCTAGGATTTGATCCATTGGATATAGGCCCCATGCAATAAACAAAGAGACATCACATCATTCATTTAGTCTAGAAAACCTATTTCACATTCTAAATAAGTTAAAAAATCTTAAATTTCTTTTACACTTTTGAAACTACCCTTATTTGTAGGAGGCAAGTTTAAATACACCTATGGTAGTTATGAAATTACCTCAATGTGGAAAGATAAATACTTCAGTTGGTTACATAACTACCCAATGGTGGTAATATCCCAACTACCATATGGCTTTTTCAAACCCATCATAGTAGTTACATAACTCCACCTACAATAGGTGGTAGTTTTTTAACCCAAGCCATGGTTCTATCATCCACCCATGGGTACCTAAAAACCCACCACAACCCATATAAATCCTAAAAAAATATAAAAATTCTATCTGACCTCACCCATGATCACAAAGCAAAATATTTTAAATTTGACAAGATTTTAGCTCAATTTTGAATAAATTTTTAAAATTAGGGTAATAACAAAAATTTAGCAAAAACTGACATAATTATGTCCAACTATGCCTCTTACTATTACATTCACCATAATCACACCAAATTTTCTCTAATTAATTATTCCACACTCAAAATGGTCACTCACAAACTAGAGCTCAAAAAAATCCTCTAATGCAAATGACATAAATGAATTGTTTTTGGCAAGTTTTTGAATATATGGGTTCCAAAACTAGCTATTATATTTCAAAAAAAATCCTTTTTGGCATAATATTCTATATTTTCATTTATTATTATGTATATATGTGTTATGTTTCTATATATTTCAAATCAATATTTTATCATTGACACTTTAATGACATTTCTCTCTTTTGTAGCACATTTTTACAATTTTGTAGGTACACAACTCCACACCAAGTCTAGTCCCATGATGGGATAGTCTAGGTAGTATGATTCTCCTAAAATATAAGATACATATTCTCTCCTTATTTTGATTATATATCCTACTTTTTTTCTTCTTTGAAAGTCACATTTGAATCTCATCTTCTGTCTATAGGTTATATGGGGTCTTGATAGGCTTCATTCCTATGTATAGGTAAGTAAGGTAAGTATATCTAAACTACCATTTACTTTAACTACATATTTATTATTACTACACATTTACAATTCATGAAAACAGCCTACTAAGGGGGTAATATTTATGCACCCAAAATTTACACAGTGCTCCATTTCTAATATAAATTTGATGATGATGTAATGACCTCTTATTTTTTACTCCATAGGGAACTCTCTAGATCTAACCCTCCTCTATGATTCTACATTACTTTTTTGACCCCATAAACCCCATTTATAATTACCTTCATATGCATTTGTTCATTATTTTAAATAATTGACCATGAGTATCAAAATTAGCAACTAATGTGATAAAATTGCCCCCGCCAATTGAGAAACTGACCCTCATTTTCCAAACTACCATGACGGTTATGAAAAATAAGAGGTGGTTTTGACATAAAATAGAGTTTATGTATTAAATTATGGGTGGTTTAGATATCTTATGAGGTGTTTTTGATAAGATAAGTGATGGTTCTATAACAACCCCTACATAAAGTGATAGTTTTGTCATAGTGGAAATGTCTTCTAAAATTAGCTCTCATGATTCCTATTTTCATGTTATTTTCACAATTAAATTCATGTTTCTTATTATTAAAACATGTATTCACTTATAATTAGTCATAGATCACCCACTTTTATAAAATTATAATTCTTCAATTCATCTCAAGTTCAACTCACTGTCACACTTAGTTGAACTCTCCCATGCAAACTCCATTCTCTTCTTACAAGAAGGCCAATTTTAGCCTAATTTTAGATCCAAAAATTATCGTTAGAGATTTTTATAGAGAACATTTTACAACCATTTCATTTTTATAATTTCTAGGAGATTCATGCCCTAGTATTTTTGAGTCAAATACATAGTTGAAAATAAAGAAGTGTCATTAGTGAGATCAACATAGACCTTGCAAGCCAAGATATCAACTAGCCTCAATATAGCTACTCTTATTTTTGTGGATTGTATCTTATAACCTTTTATATCTTATTCCATATTTTTTTAATCCTCAAACTAGATATTTTAATGAATCTACATAAGATCATAAAGAGCTAGCATGCCAAGGATTCTTATATCAACGCATTACTTACACTTTAACTATTTTCATCTAGAATCGGGTTATAGTTCTTTTGATTTATAATATTTTTTCTTTATCAGATTAAATTTAATACATATTTTTATTGGGATTAAATTAGTGTCACATTTAAAAGATAAAATAAGCAAATTTGATAGTGAAATAAATTGTCCTCTTTCATTTGTCTTTGCTACCAAAAAATATAAGTAGTATTGATTTCTATTTGCATTCAATAGATTAGTTTCCATTCAAGTTAACAACATATATTTTTAATAAAAATATTAAATAGTAATATAAGTTTCTTCCCACTCTCATTGTATACATTCCAAATATTTAAAATTACAAGAAAAAGAGTTTTACATTTAATTATTTTCATTTTTGTTGTTCTTTACTTTTAACACTTTGTTTTTAGCAAGTACTCATTGGTTAAAACCCTATAAAATCCCAAAAACAATAAAAAAAATACTTGTCATTTTTTTAATAAACCATAATCAACAACAAAAGGCTTATCATTCATGTAAGCAACCAAATAAAAAAAATAGCATTGTCATCCATGTAATAAATTATATCCTATCAAAATCCTTTCCCATCTATGCAAGTAAACATATCCTACATAAGCCTTTCCATTCCTGTAATAATTACACATCAAATCCTTACTACAACATTCTAATAAGCATACCTCAAAATACATTGACTAAAGAACCACATATTATTTTCCTTGGATTTCACCTATTATCTTTTGCATGACCCTTCCTAAGACACTAGATCATATTTGACATGGCCTATTACCTAGATTTAGAGAACCTATTCCTAACATTATCACATAGTCTAACATTAGTATTGAGATAATGCATGAGATATTTTAATCCAATCTAATTCCCCAACTCATCATAGAATATTTAACCACTTTATAAGAATAAGAGTGCATCCCTAATCCACCTATCATTATTCTCCCATAGAATAGGGTATGTCAATACAATGTTATCCAAGCCTAGTCACCCATCCATCCCTTTCTTCTTTTCCTTAGTTATAGAATAATCTTGTATCATTCACATCTAGAAAATGGAATTGGACAAGAAAATTCAACCCAATAGATTATATCTTTTCCCATATTCATTTAAACCAATCTCCCTCATTTCCTTGAGCCTATCATTGACCAATAACTCTACCTTTTTATGTCAAAGATTGAATAACCTTGGAGCTCTATCTATATATAACTCAACACTCTAAACAAATAATGGGATGTTATTGAGGTATTTTGGTTATATCATTAGAATCCATTACTACCACCTATCCCAAATACCATTCCACTCAACAACCTATAAACCCCTAGTCCATCCATTATATTGGTTTCCTCAACTAGACCTCAAGGAGTCAAGTGCACAGGTTAGAGAGTGATAATTTACATGTATACAGGTAATTGGATCATGAACATACAATTTTATAATATGATTCCTTAACCCAATGATTAACTTATTAATCCTAAATTATTTATTCTTATGATAATAAGGAACATACTTCAATAACTTAGTAAATTAATCCTAGTATTTAGTTATTGATAAATATCCTTTCTTCAAATTTTGTATGGCAATCAATTTTTTATAAAAATATAGTGTGAATCCATCGAGTCCTAAACAAGAATAAAAATAATTCCAAGTGGTGCTAGTGGATTCAAGGCCTATTTTTACTTTTTTTTTGCCCTACCAGGTTGTTGCTTCACCAACAAGTTGATAATCTCCCCAAACTACCTTAACACTTTAGTGTAATTTTTTATCTCAAAATACTTCTCCATCTCAATGATCCATCCTTCATCTCCATAACTCAACATTTTTATATCAAAATTAGGTGGGTTTACCTTTTCATATCACATACAAGCTCTACAGCCACTTGTACTCTTAAAGAGTACTACTTTTTAGCATACTTATGATCTTGATGCATTTATTGATTAGTTTGATGCTCTTCATGTTATTATTCCTTGTCATTACCATGAAATTCCTACCATAGGTAAGCTAATATATCTTGAGTTTTTGTTAGGACTATGAGGATTTGGTCACTCTTGGGAGCTTATTCAATTCCTAGCTAATTGGGATTGAGTTGATGATATTGATTCAAAGATCCTTCAACAATATTTTTTCCATGTCATATTCTCCTAATGAAATAGGACAGATATTTTTATGTTAGTGGACTCATTAAGTATATTCATTTAAACCTACTCTCTAATACCACGTTTTATAACATCTATAGGTTAAACTATATAAAAATATGTATTTCATTTATAAAGATAATTATTTTGTCACTTGCATAAATGGATTCTAAAAATAGGTTACAGTTCACACACTATATAAAATTGAATGTAATATGTTGAAAGTAATAGTACATCAATAATAAATTATAATTAATCCACTGATTAAGCATGATAATTACCATAATTACTACTTCTTATGATTAGTATATAGCTGCATACCTTGTAAATAAATGTTGGAAATATAATATACCAATAAGTATTTTCAAAATGAACCAGATATAAAATACATTATTTTATCCATAACTAAATGTTATTTCCAATTATATGTTCAATAAAAAAATGATTGATATAAAACTATTAACAAATACCATTGTCCATACTATAAAAGTAAAATGGATATTTATAAAATAAATATTTATACAATATCCATGAGTAATGACAAAATTATTCATATGCAACTATAGATCATGTGAGCATCATCTGGGTACTTTTCCTCCAACCATAGACTGATGGTCCCTCGTATAAATCTACATATGGAGTGGCCCTTCCCTTCACAAAATAGAATATAATGGAAATGCAAATATTGAAAAATCATCTAGAATAATATAAATATTATCAATATCACATTAAACAATCATATATACCATGAAAAGTGTATGCAAAGGGAAATGTAACTAATTTATTAATCAATCCTAGCTAGGAGAAGATAAATCCTACTCACACTTTTGATTGTTGATACATTAGATATTATGGGTAATGACCAAAATGGATTTGCTAGACCTAGACAAGGGATTTATTACCACAATAAAATAAACAAAGAGGTTTCCAAATCCTCAATTAAATCAAAACTATGAAATAACCTTAACGAGGTATTAGGTTTTCATATTCACAAATGTATAATGACAAATAAAACAAAGTCTAACCTAGTGCTCGCCAAAGCTTGTGGCACAAAGTGGGGGTAATAAACATAAAAAGTAAACATGCATAGAATATTTATAATCATGTCAATGTATACAAAATCCTAATGCATGGGAGAGAAGTAAAAATGCTAATCTATCGACTCTTAAAAATGAGGAACAAAGCTAGGAATACTTACCTTTGAAGATGAAACCACCGAGCCTCAATCTCTCCCTTGGCCAAGGTGATTCTCAAGAGGCTGTTATGGTATGTAAGGATAACAAGGATAAGTTAGCTTTAAGATATATAACCTATCTATTCCTCCATAATACTTCTCCATAAGACAAGATCCATATATCCAAATAAAGTATTGAAACCCTAAGCTATGTTCATCAAGTAGTATGATGGATAAGTAGATGTGCAATAATAATATTCTTCTTCTTCTCTTCTTATAAATGATAGAAATGGATGTGTATATATATATTGGATATAACCCTAAACCTTTACAAAAGTTTAGTCAATAGGGTTGACCCAATAAACTATGTATCATTATTGACAAAAAAATAAGGTCTTGGTTTAGGTCGGCCAGGGGCCAACCTTGACCCTAAATGAGTTTTATCAATTAGAATATAGGGTCGATCAGACTAATAGTGTTATAAATTATTGGAAAGGGTTATATACTTTATAAGGGATAATTAAGGAAGAAAATGACTAGAGGAAGGTGAAAATAAGGAGGTAAATGGATAGACATTGTAATGAAGTTGGACAAATGGTAGGAATGATACAAAGCCAAAACAATCTTACAAAGTGCCAATGGTCTACCCACCCCTTTCTTAGTGCACCCTTTAAGACATGCACTCAGAGAGATTAAAACTCTACATGTTCTTACAAGAGAGGAAGTGTTACTAAGTGGTAAAGTTAATAGAAATATTGTGTGTATACACATACCCCACTCAAATATCATCATGTATCATGTGAATGTAATAGGGGATGGTGATTTGATAAATAAAATGGTAACACATGAAAACGAGCTAACTAAAAATCAAATACTAAAATTAATGTTGAACTGAAATGAAAGTAACTAAAAATTCCATATACATACTTTAACTTACATTTGTATTGAATGATTGCATGCAAATACCATGGTTTTGATCATGGAGTGTGAAATACCTAAATTTGAGAAACCCTAAGGATATAAGATTAATAAAATAATACATGCATGCATATGTAGGATGGTTAAAGTATAAATGAATAAGTCTCAAAACTAATTAAATTAATTAGAAAATTTGGTAAACTAGGATTGTTAAGGCTAGGTTAGAAATAAAAGATCAAGCATGTAAATGATAAAATGATGACAAATGATTGAAGAACACACTAAATCACATTGGGAATCATGTAAAACATCAATGAAAAATTAAATATAAATGCAATAAAACTCTAAGAAATATATGTAAGCAAGTGAAAAGTAATCCCATATAAGATAAACATGTCAAATTAAACTTAAATAAATCACAAATGATTGAAAATAAAATTTAAATCAAGATGTAATACAAGTATGTAAAATTAATATTAATAAAGCATAAATAAATGAAAATTAAATGTAAGTTAATATGTAAGAAAAGCATGAAGAATTAATACATAAAGAGAAACATTTAAGAATGTAAAATTTCATATGTAATATAAGTGAAATCCACAAAACTCAAACAAATACATGATGGATAGATGAAAATAAAAATCTCTAAAGGATGAAAAATCAAACTTAGTGATTATTCTAAGATACAATATAATAAATCACAACCATATAATGACATGAAAAGTATGATAATGAGATGGTGTGGTAAAAAATGGTGTAAGAGTGTTTATGAGGAAGGCCTGGTCCTATCCAAGGGCTTACAATGAAACTCATAAGCTACAAACCAAAAGGCATAAGTAGGTAGAGGTGATCAAGGATGTGATCATCTAAAATCAATATTTAACAAGGTGAATATTAGTAAAATATGATGTAGATAAATAATGTGAGGTGTTTTATGGGCGATGTGAACATCCTTAACAAGAATGAGACACACTAGGTAAGTGAAAAAGGCTAAGAACTATCAACACCAAGGACTTAGGACACTTTGACTAATAAAAAAAATCTTGGGATAACAAGTGAAGTACATAGATCAACCCATGAAAACTATATGCATGAAAATTAAAATGGACATACTTTCCCATAATGTGTTCCCCATTCTTTAGGACCCCTTATAGAGCCATCAGTCTATTGTGAATATTGGGTACTTACATGAGAAAGTAAGTGGCACTAGATAGTATATGACATAATGAGACCTCCTACCCTAGTCTACTAGCCTACCACACTTAAATGAACCTAGGATCTATCATGAGGCCAACTATGGAATTTTAGCTTTCACTAAGATAGGAGATGTGTCAAATATAGATCATGTATTTTTGTGTGATTTGACTCTTAAGATTTTTTTCATTTTAATCAGTACTTTTTGTTTGTTTTATGATTTTAATTTTAAATATTTTGGCTTTTTTTATTCCTCCTCCATATGGATTTAGAGAACTAAACATGATTGAAATAGGTGACAAACACAAGAGAGCTTACACTTGGTTACTAGAGAAAAGGACCTAAATACCAAGGTGTCTAAATAATCCTATACTTTCCCATAAGTAAGTGTTTAATCACAAAATTTACCAATGTGAGGCTCAAATAAAATTAAATAAGGTAAATATAGGGATCATAAGAGATTTGTTTATAAAATAAGTGATACAATGATGAATATGCTTGTATCTAGTCATAAGGAGGTAAGATAGTAAATGAAAGGGATGGGGATATGATTATGATATTAATATAAGTAAGAAGTAATACTAAACTACAAAGGATATAACTCAAGAACCAAAGAAATTATTCATCCCAAAAGAGGGAGAAGGTAAAGAAGGTTAAAATAATGATAAATCTACTAAGGAAAATAGTGACAAAAATCGTTAAAATGATAATAATGAAAGAGATATATAAGATCCAAAATTGAAAAAAATGCCAAACATAAGGTGAAACAAAACCAAATAATGTAAATGAAATCAATGATGTGAGTAAAGTGTGTTTGTGAGGAAGACCTAGTCCTATCAAAGGTATCAAAATGCAACTCAAAAACTATAAAGTGAGATAAAAATGAAGAATCCAAAAAGAAAAAATGGTGAAACTAAAATAATTAAAGTGAAAAAAAACAAATAAACATGGGACTAAAATAAAAATAAAAATTTATGCTAACATCTATATCAAAGATAAGTAGGTGAAATATAAGCCTATATGTCTTAGAAGGTTTCTTGAAATTAGATTTGTTTGGTATTATGCACTATAAAATAAGATTAGGCATTGTGGGTGTAGGGATGGTCATCATAGTATGCCCTAAAATCAAAATTGGTATGTTTATTGGCATCACAATATTCCCAATAGATGATATGGAATAGGGTGAAGCTAAGTTTTTAGATTGAACTACATTAGGTTGATTGTGGAGTTGGAGATAGGTAAATTGGTTGATAAGTTAGAGTTAAAAAGATGTTGGTTTCTTTGATGTAGGAGAGGTATTAATAGATATATAATATATATATATATATATATATATATATATATATATATATATATATATATATATATATATATATATATATATATATATATATATATATATATATATATATATATATATATATATAAGGTAAATTAGGACCATGTATTATTCAATTTGGAGTAGGCATTTGTTATAGGTTCTCCTTTCATTCCTGCACTTTAAGAGGTCAAGGTTGGATAAATGTAACCACCCATTTAAATTTGTTAATGTTAGCCATCCTTTCCTTATTTGTGTAGGAATAAGGATCAACTAAATTTTGGATAACATTAGTAGATGAGGTGGAGGTATGAGATAATTATTTTTTATCATTAGATAAGTTATTTTGATGTGATTTTGGTTTGTTAGATTGGATTTGAAAAGCTTTAAGATAGTCTTGATAACATTGTTTTGATAGATTATCAAAATTAAAATATGGACCAAGAAAGGAAGTAAGAAAAAATCAATGAAGATCATGACAATCCTCATTAGAATGAGATATAATAGCATTATACTAACAAAAATTATTAGGATTTTACCTTTTTGGAGGAGGTTTGGAAGGATTGATGTTCATGGGTTTAGAGGGTGGGAATTTCTTCTTAAGTGCATCTAGACTAAGGGAAGGTGGGTTGGGTTAAAATTGGTTGGACTAGATGCTCCATTTTGAGGTTGGGGAGGTTTGGATGAATAAATTTTATGATAAAATTATTATAAATGTTATTTAGTGTTTATTTGAGGTGCTTCAAATTGAGTCATTATAAAAACCCCACTGGGTTTTACCAGAGTAGAGTATTTTTTTAATTTAATTACACATATTCATCTAACATATTTCACCAAGAGAAATATAACTAAGTGATATTTAACTAAATGTATTATTTTATTATAATTTTAAGATTTCTATATCTAATTTATTTAGCTAATGATCACCATGATAATGATATATCAAAACATGAACAAAGCTGAATAAATAATAAAAATTGCATTTATTTCATAACAATAATATTACAATTATAGCCATGAATAACACAACATTACAACCACTACTGTAAATGTATAAATAAATAATATAGTTTAGTAATAATAATGTCTCAATATTAATAATACATTGATACAAAGATCCATGAAGCATGAGTCTTAACGAACTCAAGTATCCATCAGTAATCTCAAGTGTAATATCTAGTATAGTAATTTATAGGGAGGAAGATCATCATCTGAGTGATTTTCCACACCAACCATGGACCATCAATCCCATGCAATATATCCAAATAAGGCCATCCCTTCATGGGATAGTGTGGGACTCTAGAGTGACAAACTAGAACTCGTGTGCTATAAGATAACTAATACATGATGTATACCATAAGGAAATCCATTCTAACATGATATCATACAAACATGTAAAATATATCAAAAACATGAAATGAAAATGTTTAAATATAAACATTACTTTGGCTAAAATTTTCAAATAGTTAATGATCTCTAAGATGAGTCAATTTCATACACACCACTCAATCAGATTACACCTCATCTTGCATTTATGGTACTAATTAAGCTAGTAAAATCTATCACACTACTTATTTATTGTTATAAATGTGAGATTTGGTTATTTATATAATAATATAAAAATTAATAGATTCAAATGGAATATT
Organism: Torreya grandis; assembly: GCA_037957365.1. NCBI lineage: Eukaryota > Viridiplantae > Streptophyta > Pinopsida > Cupressales > Taxaceae > Torreya > Torreya grandis. The sequence continues at coordinate 3,137,610 of JARHVA010001660.1, read as the reverse complement.
ATCTATTAGAAAATATAAAATATGCTAAGTACAAAAATATCCAATACATACATTTACTCCATCAAATGCAATGCAATGAATCTGAAATTCATCTAATTTATTATAGAATA
>JARHVA010001660.1:3082500-3132500 GCA_037957365.1 Torreya grandis | reverse complement strand
TAATTATATATTTTAATATCCCATCTTTCTTTTCAAAACCTTTTAATGTGCAATTACCCTTTCTTTCCTTGATTTCTATCTCAAAATTACCTCTTTTGACCTAGTCCATATAGCTAGGTACTATATGTGCCAACAAATTGGTCATGTAGATGATTAGTGGAGTTTATAATACCATAAAATTAATTTCATGGCTCAAAATTTCCATATAAATGCTTAACTTAGATCCTTTTCTCCATCAGGTGGTTATGAGGATTTTAGGCTTGCCTACTTACATTAGCCCTCAAGGGCATGGTTTATTTGTATAATGTATTTTTTACACCTATAAAATGTTTTTAAAGTATGTTTAAAATACCTCCTAATTTATAAAAACTTACCATGAAGTTTCAAAACTCCTTTTGACTTGTATGCACCTTAAGAAAAGCCCCTGCTTGGATCTTGACTATGTTTTAACAGGTTGATGACTGTGTCAAAATAATTAAAACCTAAAATATTCATTTTACCTATAAAATATTTTTTAATTTTTATATTAATTAATTATTATCATATCTACAAAATTTAATACCATTTATATGTATACTTTTTCATGTAGGCTCATTTTACTAGAAACTAGTTTGAGTTGCCTACTTCATGTGTTTTGACAGGCTGAGGACTGTGTAAACATAGTGAGTCTCTCCAATATTAAAATTATTTAAGAATTTTTTTATATGTGTTTATATATTAATAATTACCATATTCACAATATTTTATGTCATTTAGACGTATACTTTATCCTATACGCTAGTTTTACTTGAAACTAGTTTGAGTTGCTTGCTTCTTGATGTCTTACTAGGCTTATGACTATATTTTTGTATTTTCCACCTTGTTTTAAGATTATAAAGAGGTTATAATTAATTTTATGAATCATTAAAATCCTTCCATTGGTCTCACCCTCTATTTGATAATATATAACCTCATGCCACCTATTTATGACTTTACTCCTTCAGGAAGACTGCATTGAGCTATGTACAAATAGTTTTGTAGTTGACAATGATGGTATTTAAGATTTTTAGTAGATATATAATATGATTTTATATTTAATATTATCCTTAATTTATTTTTAAACCCTTTCCATACTCTTTCTTGGCACATTGACTCCTCAAACAAGCTTTTAGGCTTAATACACTATCAAATCTATACCACATATGTACCTTCACCTTATGCTCTTAAAAGTGATGGAGTGGATTGGAATGAAGTTTTGATGATTTAAATTAATAATTTTAACTTGATTAATATCTCATATTATATTTATATCCTTTAATTGAATGCTCTTGACCTTGACCTATACTTTGTAAGAATGTGACTATGTTAGAGGACCTTGACCTTGTTTGGTTGTAGCTGAAGGTGAATGACTATGTGTACTTGACTTTGTCCATGTTTGGAAAAATATATATTCATGTTATAGATAAATTTCACCATAATTTTTTATATTTATTACCCTTTTTAATCATGAAACTTCCTTGGATACCACTGTGATTGAAAACCTTGCATCTGAGATAGGCATAACTTAAGCATGGTTGTAGGTAAGTATCTCATGCTTTAGATATGACTATTTATTGGTGTTTGGAGTACTATTTCATGGTATTAATAACTCATTTAATAATTATTTTTTTAATAAAATAAATTTAACATGACATTCCATCATGTATTTTGCACCAACCTTATTTACCAACATTTTTAAAAATAGACCTGAGTTCCATGAGAGGGTTGTAAGTGAGTTTTTTAAGAGGTGAACTTGACTGAGTTATTAAGTGTCTAAGGTAACATATCACTATATCCTTTATATCACATTGATACAAATCATAATTTTCTCCAGTAACACTTTATTTATACATGAAATTGTAGCTTAAAAAATGTACTTGGATATTCATCATTCTTGGAGATATGCTTTTAGCCCTATGGCTATAGGTGGTGGTTTCTGAGTGCACTTGGATGTAGCTCCATTTAGACACTAAATTTTAATATCTTAATCCTATATCATCATTTATTTTTGTAATAAATCTTTATGAACATGAATCTTCTCAAGAGACATGCCTTCATTATCCTTCTTAGCTTGATTCTTTAAAGAACCTCATGATTGTGTTCAAATATGTCCTTATACAGGCTATAGCTAAATTTGGGGGCTTTGAGATCTTGATAATAGGTAAAAAAATATTCAAATATCCTTCACCTATCATGATATATTTATAGTCACAATGACCTCTCTTGAAGAGTCTCTATGATGAAAGTCTCCTTTAAAGCACTAACTTTCTTTCTTGACTATAGCTCAATATCTTGAGGCTACTATAAGTCTCCATTTATGCTTCATTAGCCTTATTTGAAATTAATATGTATTATACTAAGCTCTATGTTTAGGTTGTTAATATAACTAGCACTCATACACTTGGCAGTATTTTATCCATCTTTATTACCTTGACAAGTCTCTTTGATAGTTAAAACCCTTATCAACTATAGGTCACTATGTATGTACAATCTTGTAGGTGTACTTTAAGGCACTTAATGCAATCATATGACTATTTATGATAAAAAATTAATCCATAAGTAAGATCAAGATGATCATAAGATGTCTATCTTTACTATGCACTTTCACCATGATCCAAAACTTCATAAGGACTATCTTTTTTCTTCAATTGTGGGTGATTGTCCCTGATGCATTAGTACAAACTAAACTTGGAAAATGACCTTAATGAAGGTTCAATACCATGAAATGATAATTTTTATTATCATATATTTCTTTATGATGACCATTTGTGTATATGCATATAAGAAGACTCATTCCTAATATGCTTTGGCTTATAAACTTGATGACAATCACAACTGTATTATGCCCTTGTTATAGGTGTCTTTTCTTGGCTATATGTGATAATGACAAGATGTGCATAAACTTTATTAAGTAACCAAGATGCCCTTAACCTACTCTTTCCTCTTCCTTATGATGAATTATGGAATTGAGATGACTAAAACCATGAATGGAGGATGATAATCTTGAATGGAGGTGGAAATGAGTATGATCATAGTGAAATATGGTTGTGTATGATAGTGTTATGAGAGGTGAACAAGATGGAGGTGAAAAATGGGGAATAAGAGCATGAAAAGACAAATATTAAGAGTCTTATGCAATCTTATTTACATGTTCAAAAATTCATATCATTTTGGATGCTTTTGGATCAGGTATACATAGTAAAATTGAAACCTAGGATTATGCTAAATTTTTAAAATATACTAGAAAACATTAAAGTTTGCTAAACAAGGATCTTGAGATGTTTGAGAACACATGGGTAGATTTATTGGTGATGTAAATTCATGAATAATTTGATAATATTGATATGATAACATGTGAGCATGATGGATACCCTATAAACAATATTGTAAGAAAACTTGAAATTCATTCTCTCTCCTTAATCGTACAAAACTCTGTTACATGCTTGTGCAATTTAGATTTGCACTAATTGTCTTATGTGGCTTTGTATGGATCTCAAACGTGTCAAAATTACCTGATGTATACCATGGAGATTAAGTACATGTCCCAAATAATCCTTAAAATTTTGAAATTTCTTGAAATGATGCCCTGGTTAGGAGAGCATGTAGAAAATTAGTTGCCTTAATGGATGAAAGACTACATAATTAATCTTGACTTAAAATGGATAATTATTGAAGGATAGGAGGAAAAATTTGATATATAGTTACTCTATAATTAATATCCTTGAGTTTTATTTCTCTAGAAAAAAATTTAGACTTGTACCTTCTCTTTCTTAACCATACCAGCTACAAACTCAAAGGCCTATCCTTGTGTGTAAAGAAACCAATTGCCTATAAGGGACTAGTTTTGGGTATGTTTTGCCTCCAAATTCCATGAAATTATTCATGAACCTATGTCATATAAACATTCTCCTATTTCAAACCCCTGATGTATGAATGACCATTTGGATTCCATACTTTCCAAAGAAAATGCATGAAAAAGGACCTTTTTGGCCCTTTTATTTCACTTAAGCTCTTCTACCACAAAAATTAGAAGATTAGATAATATATATGAGTAAATAATGATATTATTACTAATATTTAGACATTATACACTTTTAAAAGGCCAAAAGTGGTGCCTAAGAACTCAAAAAAGCCCCTTTTCACACTTAAACTTATTTTAAGTGACCTTTTTTAAATATGAAACTTTATAAATAATATAAAGCCATATATAAAAATGTTTTAAAAGGTATTTTAACTATTTTAATTGCCTATTAATACCATTATTTTAATATTTAAAGACCAAATTTGTCCTTTTTTTGTAAAATAACATAGTTTTAGATCATCTTGAACAGGCTCAATGGTATTATGAAAAATTTTAAATTGTATGGGTCGATGTTTGGCCTTGATAGGCCAAATTACAAACATTTTTGGTGACTCATAGGGGTTGACCAGCATATTGGTCAAAATAACCTACTAGACTTCACATGAAAATGATAATTTGAAACACAACTTGACTTGATAATCGACTCTCTTGAACATCAAATAGACTCTTTTGGGATTATTAACACCTCTTTTAATTGTGAAAACACAAAGGCTGAAAGGAAATAATAACTAATCTAAGAATAAATTACAACTAACCCATGGAAACATGAAAATAAGATAAACATAATATAAGGGAATCAAACTACTGCCTATGTTATTCACTTATTGAAAGAAGACAAACCTAGAACAACTAACCTAAACTTAAAAGCTTCCTCCAGGATCAAATGGAAAGCTATTTTGTCCACCATATAACCTTGAAACATGATTTCCATCTATTGATAGCTCTCTTTTTAAGATAAGAGCATCTACATCTTCATTATCCCTTAGGGATGCAACTAGTTCTTATATTACCAATTTCAAGTGCATGAATTGAAGACGTGAGTCGAAGATGCAGTCATACTCCTCCTAGATGCATGTAATTTTGTATGAAAAATCTCAATTGTTTTTCATTCATGATTATTTGATTATTATCATGTTAGGAAGCTTGATGTGTCTCTTGTGTGTTATCTATAAGGCTAGTCTCTAAGAGAGATGAATCTATTTTTGTAACTTATTGAGGCTATTTGAGTTTATTTTTAGCATCAAAAAGTATAAAAACTTCTAAATATGAAGCTATAAGTTGATAACCTTGATTGAGAGACTCAAAAAATTTAGTTCCTAAGAAAACATCCTCCTAAATTTGATTATTTGAAGAGTTGGTTACTTCTTATTTAATGAAAGTACTCCTCTCAAACTAAAATTAACCATATTCAAGTAAAGAATAACCTAAATGTAAGATGTCAAACAAGTCTAATGATTTTTTTCATTCAAGCTAAATTTTAGAAGCAAAAATATCAATTTATTAATCACAATCATGAGGCTACAAGTATTATTTTACTATTTCAAACTAGTCCACTTGCTGATCTAGCATGATCTCAAGATCAACTTGTTCTTCATCTTATTTTGTTGATTGGTACTTGACTTCTATCACTTTTTCAAGCACTTGTGGACTATCATAATGAATGGAAAATACTATGTGATCAATGAACTCTTGAAAAACCTCTTCAACTTGTATAATTTAAGTGTCTTCCTCTTGAATATCAATAACCTCTTCTTCTTGCACTTGTTTTTGTATTTGTATCTCAACCTTTATCTTAGCAACAACTTCTTTGAATTCACCTCCCTTTGCATCTTGAGAGATTGAATAAATCCCAATGACGAATTTTTCTTCTTGTTCACATAAGTCATTCTCATCTTCATTTGCTTCAATTGTAACTTCTTTAATTTCCTAACAAAGGAGAGGTTCCTTTTCAAAAATAGGTATGGTATACCCTTGGAAATACTTAATAAGATGAGAAATGACCAAAGGAGCTACCATGGATGATTAATTCTATTCATGAGGCTAGTCAACTTGAAACACCTTCACCTCCTCTTTCTATTGAAAGTTTTTTTGTATGTATTTCCATGAAGGAAAGATATTGGACTTTTGAGGAGGGAGGGGTGTGGGATGAATTAATTCTTGCTTGCTTTCTAGAATAACATCTGACTACTGCATTTGATTCCAAGTTAGAAACTTGGGTTTAGGAACCTCTTATACTAAAGGTATTGTAGCTTGGGGAATGTTTAGGAAAAAATATTACTGAGGTGTACATGGAATCCATGGATATTGATATGGGGTAGCAAGAGGTAGTGACTTTTGATATTGAGATTGGTTACCTGATTCTTCTTGGTTATAGGCTAATATTTCTTTAGTAATCATTTGGTTTATCGTCTTCATCTCCTCCATCTCATCATGAATATTTAGTGAGTTTTAGAATGGTTGTTGATCTTGGAATAGATATGGCTTATATGGAGGATAAAAATAAGTTTCATGAGGAGTATTATAGGGATGGTATGAGTCACCATACTACTGATATGGATCATGGTAGGGCTGATAGAGGTCATACTAGAACAATTGATAAGGAGATGAATGATAGAATTCTTCTCTATAGGTTTACATAGCCTAGAAAGCACATGAAAATAAACTAAGTTTTGAACAAAATTTACCTTTTACCTCTAAGATAAGGAATATAGGAGTGGTTGAAACTATTTATAAAGACTAATATGCTAAAAAATTGTACTCTAATGGCTGAATTTGTGTCCCACCAGGCATGCCAAAACTATAAGTAACCCATATAATACCCTATTAAAGGAAGGTTGATTGCTCAATATCTCCTTCACACTTGGAATAACATTATAATGATCTAAGCTTTGGGACACTTTAACTCAGACCATACGTCTAATTTTTATGAGGATATATCCTCTGATGTATCACTTATGCTCTTCTTACTAAACTACTCTAATTTTTGGGGTAAGAAGGGTAAGAAGGATAACTAGAAGGGAAATATTATTCTATTATTGGTGATACACCCATATTATTGGTTCATCCACTCTATTTGAACTCATAAAACTATATAAAGTAATATAAATACTAAATCTATAACTCCAAATAACTCCTATGCATCAATATTTCATATAGAGGTTTTATCAAGTGATCAAAGCATGAAGGAAATAATGGATAAGCCTGATTAAAGGCACTAACTAGTCAATATAGACACTACTGGCTCAATTAAATTACATAAAACATTTAACATGACATACATAAGAAGACATCCTAGTAACTAGGTGAGATCAAGACCTACCAAGGGAGAAAGTTCTTCCACATATGTAAATAAACTAACATAAACACACTATAATATAATATTGGAATCATAAAATAGTCAAGTTATTCATCTTAAAAGGTTACAAAGCTCAATCTTGGTATAGTTCAATCATGCCCAAAAGAGGGATATTGGAAATTGGCTTCAAACCCTTAATATATAGCAAAATGGAATAACTCTAGCCAAATTGGTATAGAGGTGAGAAGGATAAATGAATTAGACATTAAATTAAATCAAAATATTTTTAGAAATATAAATAATAGTCTTTCAAGATTTCTCCTTGAGTTTGGTGTTTTGCATGACAAATGCATGAATCCTACATGAACTTTGGCATTGGAAATCAAATGGTGTGACCCTTTTGACTTATTTAGGCTCTTTATCCAACATGATATGCCAATATTTATTTGGATAACTAATTTGAAATGAGTTGTCTCATGAGCTGGAACTCAAGATGAGTTGTGCATGCACTTGGACCAATTGAAGAGTAGTTAACTCCTCCAAATACCTATTTGAACATGTAGATGACATCAAGGATGAGTTTTCATGATGTGAAACATCTTGAGAGGTAGGAAAAAGTCAAATTATCTCTTTTATCCAACTTATTATTCTATTATCTTCTCCACTTGATTAAATAGATAGGCCTACTAGGCCAAGATAGACATAGTAGCTTTAACTTTTATTCTCAGTAGCCATTAGAACCTAAAAAAATATTGAAAACCTAAAAAAAGGATGACTTAAAGACATTAAAAAATGCCTCATATCATGAAAATAGTCCTCCTTGGATTGAAACATCTGTAAATTAGTCAAACAGGTTTACTAGGCTAGTTTTTCCTTGATTTCCTATAGAGTAGTTATTTTATCTAAGCTCCCAAAGACACTTACATTTAGATTTTTGACCAACTGTTGATTTAAGGGTGAATAATAAGTTACAAAATTTTATAGCCATGGATTGGATTTCATGTAAACTATCTTGTACCTCATATTTTATGTTTTTTCTCTCAAAAACTTGATTTCTACCAAATCTATATGAAATCTATACAAATAATGGACACTAACATAAATATCTAGGAGTTTACTTCATGATCCAAGTTATGTGTGAGTGGTTTAAATGATGTTGGTTTCATAATTCTTCATATCTCTACATATAGGTCTATTAGTTGGGTTTTGCTAGGGTTTTAAGAGTGCTCTAGGCTCTTAACAATTGTTTATAAATCATAAAGAGAATGACCTATAGATGATCAAGTCATTCCTCTTTACCCTGCATAGAAACATCTTATTTTTTGACATGGTGACCTATCTAATCTTGTAAATGTAATAAATTACCTCTTTTTATGGTTTTATAAGTGTTTATGAGAGATTTTAAGATCCCACCTTGCTTCTTAAAACCTTTGAATGTGAAATTACCATTTCTTTCCTTGATTTCTAGCTCAAAATTACCTCTTTTGGCCTAGTCTATATAAATTAGGTACTATATGTGAAAACTAATTAGTCATGGAGTTGCTTATGGGATTTTATAATACCATAAAAATAATTTCATGGTTCAAACTTTCCATCTAGATGGATAACTTAACTATTTTTTCCATCACATGGTTATGAGGGTTTTATGCTTGCCTACTTAATTATCCCTCAAGGGCATGGTTTGTTTTTATAATTGAGGGAAACCACCTCAAAAATATGTTATTAATATGGTACAACAACTTCTAATTCTTGAAAAAACCTTACCATGAATTTTCAAACCTCACTTTGACTTATATGGACCTTAATAAAACTACTTGCTTGGATCTAGATTATGTTTTGACAAGCTGATGACTATGTCAAAATAGTGATAATATACATTACTCCTTTTAAATCTATAATATGTTCCATGGGTATATTAAGTCATAATGACCATCTCCATAAAATTTTAGACCATTTTTATGTATACTTTGTCATGTAGGCTCATTTTAATAGAAACTAGTTTGAATTGCTTTCTTCTTCATGTGTTTACCAAAAAAATATTTTATATGGTTTTATCAAGTCACAATTACCATCTCCAAAAAAAATCATGTCATTTGGATGTATACTTTATCCTATAGGCCCATTTTACTAGAAACTAGTTTGAGTTACTTGCTTCTTGATGTCCTACTAGACCTATGACTATATTTTTCTCTTTTCCACCTTGGTTTGAGATTATAAAATGGCAATTATGAATTTTATGTATCATTAAACTCCTTATTTCATTGGTATTACCCTCCATTGTTCAATATATAACCTCATTCCACCTATGTATGACCTTACTCCTTTAAGAAGACTACATTGAGCTATGCACAAATAATGTTGTAGGTAAAAATGATGGAATTTGAGATTTTTAGTAGATATATCATATTATTTGATGTTTAATAGGATCCTTAAGTGGTTTTAAAACCCTTACCATACTCTTTCTTGGCACATTTACCCCTCAAACAAGCTTTTCAGACTAATACACTATCAAGTCCGTACCACAATTGTACTTTCACCTTATGCTCTTAAAATTGATGGAATAGACTGGAATGAAGTTTTGATGATGTAAATTTTTCATTTTTACCTAATTAATATCTCATATCATAGTCCTTTCCTTGACTAGAATGTCCTTGACCTTATCTTTTTTAAGAATGTGACTATGCTAGAGGACCTTAACCTTGTTTGGCTATAACTAAAGTTGAAAGACTATGTGTACTTGATTTCTCCATGTTTAAAACACCTATATTAATGTTATATATCCATTTAACAATCATTTTTTCTCTTTATTATCCTATTTAATCATGAAAATTTCTTAGATACCACTATGATTTAAACTTAACCTTGCATTGGAGATAGGCTTACCTTAAGCATGGTTATAGGTAAGTATCTCATGCTTTAGATCTAAATATTGATTGGTGTTTAGATAATATTTCATGGTGTTTATACCTCATTTAATCAATATGTATTTAACAAACTTAATTAAACATGAAATTTCATCATGTACTATGCACCAACCTTGTTTACCAACTTTTTTGAAAATAGGCCTGAGTTCCATGAGAGGGTTGTAGGTGAGATTTTTAAGAGGTAAACTTGAATAATTTTTTAAGTGTCCAAACTACCATCTCACTATCTCCTTTATCTCATGTTGATCCCAATAATCATTGTCTCTCATATCACTTTATTAATACATGAAACTCCACATTAAAAACTGTACTTGGATATTCATCGTTCTTGGAGATATGTTTTTATCCCTATGGCTATAGGTGGTGGTTTTTGAGTGAACTTGGATGTAGTTCCATATAGCCACTCAATTTTACTATCTTGATCTTATATCATCATTTACTACTCTACAAACTCTATATGAACATGAAGCTTCTCAAGTACCATGCTTTCATTATCCTTCTTAGCTTGATTCTTTACATAACCTCATGACTATGTTCAAAGATGTCCTTGTACAAACTATAGTTGAATTTGATGGCTTTGAGATCTTAATAATAGGTTTACAAAGATTTAAATATCCTTCACTTGTCATGATATCTTTATAGTCACAATGGCCTCTCTTGAAGAGTCTCTATGATGAAAGTCTACTTCAAAGAACTAACTTTATTTCTTGACTATAGCTCAATATAATGAGTTTGATGTAGGTCTTCATTTATGATTCACTATACTTATTTGAACTTAATGTGTATTATACTAAGATATAGGTTGAGATTTTCAATCTTACTAGTACTCATGCACTTGGTAGTGTTTTGGCCATCTTTATTTCCTTGATAGGTCTCTTTGATAGTCAAAACCCTTATCATTTACACGTCATTATGTATGTACAAGATTGTAGGTGTACTTTAAGATATTTAATACAATCATATGACTATTTATGATCATTAATGAATCCATAATTAAGATCAATATGATCCTAAAATATCCATCTTTACTATGCACTTTCACCATGATCCAAAACTTCATAAGGACTATCTCCTTTCTTCAATTGTGGGTGATTGTATTTGATGCATTTGTATGAACTAAACCTAGAAAATGGCCTTAAGTAAGGTTAAATATCATGAAATGATAATTGTTCTTATCATATATTTCTTGATGTGACCATTTATGTATATGCCTTTAAGAAGATACCTTCCCAATATGTTTTGGCTTATGAACTTGATGACAATCATGGTTGTACTATGCCCTTACTATAGGTGTCTTTTCTTTGTTGTAGGTGATAGTGACAAGATGTGAATAACCTTTCTATAGTAACCAAGATTCCCTTCACTTGATCTTGCTTGTTCTTTATGATTAATTGTGGAATGGATATAAATGGAGAGGACTACAACCATGAATGGAGGATGAGAAGCTTGAATGGAGGTGGAAATGACTATGATCATTGTGAAATATGGTTGTGTACGATAGTGATATGAGAGGTGAACAAGATGGAGGTGAAAAATGGGGACTAAGCACATGCCAATACCAATGTTAAGAGTATTATATAGGATTAGGCACATGTTCAAAAAGGCATATTAGTTTGGATGCTTTTGGAGTAAGTATACATAGTAAAATTGAAACCTAGGATTATGTTAAAACCTCAAAATATGCTAAAAAACCTTAAAGTTTACTAAACAAGGATCTTGAGATGCTTGAGAACACATGGGTGGATTTCTTGGTGATGTAGCTTCATGAAGCCTTTGATAATATTTCTTGGATAACATGTGAACATGACGCATACCTTACAAATAATATTCTAATAAAAATTTAAATTCATTCTCTCTCCTTGATCATACAAAACTCCTTTACATGCTTATATAATTCAAGTCTGCACTACTTATCTTCTAAGACTTTGTATGGATCTCAAACGTGTGAAAAGGACCTGATGTCTACTATGGAGATGAAGTATATGTCCCAAATAATCCCTAAAATTTTGAAATTTCTTGAAATGATGCCCTGGTTAGGAGAAAATGCAAAAAAACTGGTTGCCTTCATGGATGAAATATGGAGTATTAATCTTGTCTTAAAATTTTATAAGGCTTAACTTATAGAAACACTTTATCACCTACAAAAAACTAAAACTAACGTATTGTTCTCTTTAGATAACTATAAATTTTCTATGTACCTTTGGACGTGACCAACATCTACTTGATTATCCTTATTTGCTCTTTCATTTCCATAAGCATCTCAGGTCCAAAGACTACCATATCCTCTAACCTATCTTAATTGATTGGTGTTCTACACCTCTTTCTATATAATGTCTCAAACATAGCCATCTTCAACATTGATTCATATGAATTTTAAGTAAACTCAACCAATGAAAGGTAATCCTCTCACTTGTATTACTGATCCATGTAATACATAAGAAGGAGATCTTCTAAAACATGGTTAATTCTTTCTATTTATTTATTAGTATCTTGGGTGATAAGTAGTGCTAAAATTTAACTACATACTAAGGGCTAAATTCAAAGTCAACCAAAATATAGAAGTCATCCTTATATCTTGACCTAAAATGATCTTTTTTTGAAATCAATCTAATCAATACACCTATTTCACAAATCTCTTCATAAGCATAGGTGCATCATTTGTCAAGTTGCCTAGTATGAAGTGGGTTACCTTGGTTAGTTTGTTAACTACAAACAAGATCATATCATGTTAGTTTTGTGATAATAGAAACTCTTAGATAGAATTCATGCTAATCACCTACCACTTCCATTCTAGTATATCATGTGGATATAACAATCCTATTAGATGTGCATGTTTAGGTTTCACATGATGACATTACAAACAATGAGACATAAAATCCACTACATCTTTCTTCATTCTTTTCTAGAAATAGAATGGCCTTAACTCAACCATGAGCTTGGTTACACCTAGATGTCTTGAATATGGGGCATTATGTAGTTAATTTAGCACCATTATCCTCATATTATCTCTACCAGGCACATAAATCCTACCATTATACCTCAAAATACCATCATTATTTAACTTGAATCCTTTATATCTAGGATTTTGAGAATTTTTAGACACTACTTTCTTGCCTTGATCATAAAATTCATCCCCTAAATAGAATTTGATTACCTAGTCTCAAAAATTACTCCTAATAGTAACCACATCTATTATGTACCTTATATGGCTTAGAGAATCAATAAATTTGTTCTCCTTGCCCTTGATATAAGTAATATTAAAATCATAATCAGATAATAATTCTAACCATCACCTCTGATGAGAAATTAGGCTTGGTTGGGTGAATATGTACTTGAGTCCTAAGTTTTTAGTCTTGATCTTAAATAGTTTCCCCAATAGATAATGCCTCAAAATTTATAAGGCATGCATAATTCCAACAAGTTCTAGATCATGAGAGGCACAATTCACCTCATATGGATTTAGTTTTCTAGACTCATATGCTAAAACTGATCCATCCTTCATAAAAACTCCTCCAAGTCCATCTCTAGATGCATCCATGATCACTGAGAATTGACTATTATATTCACAAACTCTTAGCACTGATGCTAAATTAAGCCTCCTTTTCATCTCTTGAAAGGCTTTTTCACACTTATCTGACCAAATAAAACTTGGAATATTATACTAAAGAGAGGTAATTGGATTATCTATCTTAGATAAATTTAGAATGAATTTCCTATAATAGCCCACTAATCCCATGAAACTCATCTCCTACACATTCTTAGGCACTGGTCATTCTATTATGAATCTTATCTTAGTTGGATCCACTAAAATTCCATTTATGGAGATAATATGTCCCAAATAATGCACTTTATTTTTAAAAAATGCACACTTAGACAACTTGTCATACAACCTATATTTATACAAACATTATAAAATCAGTTCTAGATGTTAAAGATGTTCTTTGTCATTCTTGGAATATATAAGGATGTCATTTAGAAAGACTAGAACAAAATGATTTAGATAATCTCTGAACACACTATTCATGAGATTCATAAATGTTGTAGGAGCATTTGTCAACCCAAATGGTAACACTATGAAATTTTAGTGCCGATATAGAGTTTTAAAAATTGTTTTCAGAATATCCTCATCACAAATTCTTAGCTAATGGTACCCTAATCTGAGGTCAATCTTAGAAAATATTATTTCCCCTTGTATTTGATCAAAGAGATAATCAATATAAGATAGTAGATATTTTTTCTTGATCATCACCTTATTTAACATCCTATAATCAATATATAGGAAAAGAGTACCATCATTCTTCTTGACAAAGTTAATTGGTGTACCTCATGGTGACATACCTAGTTGAATTGGTTCTTTCAACAAAAACTCCTAAAGTTGATCCTTTAACTCAATAAATTCTATGGTTTTGATATTATATAGTACCTTAAACTATAGTTCCAATTTAGGTATGATATTAATCAAGAAATCAAACTCACCTTTTGGTGGTAATCTAGGTAATTTATCTAAAAATACATCCTAAAAATTCCTTAGAAAAGGATAATCCTTAATACATTGGTCCTTATATTCCTCCATCTCATTTATCTTAATGATAAATTTTTGGCATCCCTTACTCTAAGATTTGTTGAGTTGAATTATATAAATATACCTAAGCTTTAACTCCTTTTTCTCACCTTGTAGTTGTGTCTAAATTCTAAAATCATCTTGACACTTAACCTTCTTCAAATAACACTATTAACCTTAGCTTTATGATTCACAATCTAATTGACTCCTAGGATCATATCATATGACCCTAATGGTGCAACATAAAGATCTACTACTATAGTGAATTCAGGCAATCTAATCTCAGCTTCAACTAAACACTTATCAAATTTGACCTTTGACTCATTCCCATTCTATACTGATCGTGCATTTGCCATAACTCCAACTTTTCTAGACAATTTTATAAGAATTATAAGAGAAATGAAACATTTTTTAGCTCCCATGTCAATCAAAATAGAAATTTTATAGTTAAACAAAATACCTAACAATTCTATGGGTGAAGCTTGGTATTCATCTTGATGATTGTCAACAAATGCATGAATGTGCTACTAAAATGTACCCTATTAAGGACCAAAACCCTTGTTCTTAAATTTTTCCTAAGTACACTCTTGAGCATAATGGTCACCTCCACAAATGAAGCAACCTCTAGTTGGTCTTTTCCTATCAAACTATTGGTGTCCCTTAAAACCTCCTTTGAAACCATTACCAAGTTTTATATTCCCTGAGCCATTATTGAACTTAGCATTCTAGTTCTTGAACTGACTCTTGGACTCTCTACTCCTCTACTTTCAATTGTGATTTTTAAAAGTTGGTTTATAACTTCCAAGATTATTCCAGAACTTATCTTGACTTGAAAAAGAGATTTTAGTTTTTGTTCCTTCTTGACTACCTTCTCAAAAACCTAATCCATGGTATATGGCCCATGCACATCTATTTCAAAAATAATTTTAGGTTTTAATCCCATGATGAATTTCCTAATCTTGTACCTCTCATCCCCATGATATTGAGGTATATACTTTAGGAGATTCTTGAATTTCTCTTAGTATTCATTCATTGATAGGTCTGCTTGCTTAAGATTCTAAAAATTTGTAAGCTTTTGATCAAATTAAAATTGTGGAAGCCATCATGTGATAAGTAGTGTCATAAATTATTCCCAGGTTGGTGGTGATAGAGATGAGGTTCATCTCAGGCTTCTTGTTAGCCCACCAAGTTGTTGCTTCACCAACAAGTTGATATACTCCTCAGATTATTGTGGTAACTTTAGATTAATTTTTTTTGAATCTTGAAATATTTCTCCATCTCTATCATCCATGTTTCAACTCTATTCCTAATATAGTTTGATCAAACTTGGGTGGATTCAATTTTTTAATGTCACATGACAATTCTACAGCTACTCAAGCTCTTGTACCTTCTGTCACTTCCTCATGCCTCTGATCTTAAGGATGTTCTTGCTCAACAAGATGCTCTTCAAGTTCCTCTTGAGTATTTTCCTCTTTATGACCATACACTTCCTACTTTATGGCCATGATTTTGTCCCTAGTCTCTTTCATGGTTATGAGGATTTGACCCAACTTTGGTTCTTTCTCAATAACAAACTGATTTAGATCAACAAGGGGATTGGTATTCTAAGTACCCTAACCTCCTATTTTAGTGCACACCATTCCTCTTCCTACATAATATAAGGACAAGTGTGCATTAATAGACACATTAAGTCCTCAAGTTTGAGCCTCATATCTAATACCAAAATGTAACAACCCCATTGGGTTTTACTAGAATAGAGTATTTTTTAAAATTTAATTACACATATTCATCTAAAAGATTTCACCATGAGAAATATAACTAAGTGATCTTTAACTAAATGTATTACTTTAGTTAACTTTTGAAAAGGTTTATAGATAATTCATTTATCTAATGATCACCATAAAATGATACATCAAAATATGAAAAAAGTTGAATAAATAATAAATATTGTGTTTATTTCATAATAATATTATTATAATTTCAGCCACAACTGACATAATATTACAACCATTATTTTAAATTTAAAAATAAATAAATAGTATGGTTTTAATAATAATAATGTCTCAATAGTAACAATACAATGACACAAAGATCCACGAAGCATGAGTCTCAATGAACTCAAGTATCCATTGATAATCTCAAGTGTAGTACTTTTGTGGGGAGGGAGAGCATCATCTAAGTGCTTTTTCACACTAACCACAGACCATCTATCCCCCATACTATCTCCCAATAATAAAATAGCCCTCCCTTCACGAATGGCTAGATAATGATGGTACAGGAATCCGAAGTGACAAACTAGAACCCATGTGCTTACGATAACTAATACATGATGTATACCATAAATAAATTCATTCTAGCATGATATCATACAAACACATAAACTATATCAAACACATGAAATTAAAACATTTAAATATAAACATTACTTTGGCAAAAAATTTCAAATAGTTAATGATCTCTAGGATCAGTCAATTTTATACACACCACTCAATCAGATATACACATCATATTGCATTGATGGTGCTAATTAACCTAGTGAAATACATCACAATACTTATTTAGGGTCATAAATGAGAGATTGGTTATTTATATAATAATATAAAAACCAATAGATTCAAATGAAATATTCCCTATTACTAGATATAAAATGTGCTAAGTTCAAAAATATCAAATACATAAATTTTTCTCCATAAAATATAATGTAAGAAATCTAAAACTCATCTAATTTATTAAAAAATAATAAATAAATTTTTAAATAGCCCACATAATAATCATACCATCTGGGTAAGAAACATGTCATGGCATTAGTTGCATAAGTACAATATGTAACTCAAAATATAATTTCATCCATCAAACATAACAATTTTCACAACTTATTTTTTTGTTCATATTTCACAAATTAAGCAAAAAGTTAGTCATATAATAACTTAATATGATCTATATTTAGCATTTTAAATACCTTATATTTAGATATTTACCAAATAGTTAAATACACTCAGAATTCAGCCCTGAAAAAAATATACACCCATATATATTTCTTTTTTCATGCAATATTTTAACATAATAATTAAGTGTGAATATAGATATGATATACACATAGATCTAAACTAAATCAAACTATCTACATGTATCCCATATACATATATAGTCCATATACTTAGCTACATATAACCAAGATAAAAAGACATGTTATACATTATACTCTATTTAGGCAAAACTATGTCCTCAATAGAGTATCATGTATAATCAATAAATCCTCTATTTACTACCATAAATTATTCATAATAAAAATCAATTCAAACTAGAAATTCATGACTGAGTAATTTATCATTATGCAAGGAAGCTATGTCTTGTATAAAATGCATAGTATCATACTTTCTAACTCAATCAACTTGAATAAATAATATTCGAGTCTATTTTTAATATATCTAAATTTAAACATGGTGTACACTGTGATATATAAATCACTTATGTCGATGTATGCAATGGTATAAATATTTTTCCATAATCATTTGAGATTAATTTTCATATTTCACAGCTAATACTTAATTACAAATAAATTTGTAATCCTTATATATATAGTGTTTAATTGGTAATTCATACCCAACTACCTATATCTTAAAAGGGAAGATTTATTAAACACAAAAACACATTGATAAATGTATAGTTGTATATAGTCTCAATTGACTATGTCCTATAGTTCTACACATAGGCAAGTTATATCGATCTCATTCATGTTTATATCTAGAAAGAAATAAAACTTTATTTAAAGTCTTCAACACAGTCCAAAAACTAAATTGACTAACTATATTTTATATAATTTAAATTAAATTGCTAACTTATATCCCTCAAATAAAAATTTAACCAATCTCTAAACTCATTGAAATCCTATAGGTAGTTTGAAGTCATTCTACATCTTAGTGTATATATGTGATCATTTATAATTCATTCATTTACAAAAACCACTTGACTTTCAATTCTATGCATAATCTAATGTTGATTCACAATCACATAGAGGCCATACATTGAATTAAATGTTCATACACACATACACACACATTAATATGTATATATACCCCAAGTTATTAAAGTCCTATAAGGTGTATATACATAACCTTACATATGTATACATATCTATCTTTTAGATAAATGTAAAAAATAAATAACCCAAGTTTCATTCAAATCATCCAAACATCTTCAATACATAGTTGACACCTATTTCTGTGTTTAAAATTAATTGTATTTACCTCAAACAAGTATCACAAAATAACCCCTTTTGTAGTCATGTGATTAACTCAACCATAATATAGGTATATTAACAAAAATTCCCCATATCCTTAACATAATAAGCTAAAGGATAGCCTTAGTTAGAGTCATAAGTATACGTGGTTAAGTAAAATATTAACCCTTTAAATTTACCTAGTGTTTTTGGTTTCCATCACAACCCAAAATACATAGAGTTCTCTTATATAGTTACACCAAATTTTATTAAATTTTCACACAATAGAGAATAATATTTGACCCTTATAGGGTTTATTTGAAAACTTATTATGCATATCAAGTGTTTACAACTATGGTCATTTAATTAGGGTTTAGGGTTATATGATGGGTTCTATGGATGGCCAAGCCATCCATAAGGCCCACAATTTATCACACTAATTATTTTTTAAAATGATAATAAACTAAAATAATTCAAGATTTTATTACCATAATCATCATTAAAAACATAAGAATCATAAAATAAAACCTACATGGTAAAAGAATGTCCAATGCCAATGCCAATGATTCAAAATTTCCCTCCATTGTATGATCAAACCTCTTATCTCTTCTTATGTCTCCATCTATGTCCTCCATTGCCTCTCCTTCCATTTTATTCATCTATATGATAATTGCATGACACAAAACTCTCTAATGATTTTTCCATGATTAACCAACTCATAGTGAACTCCCAAAGAACTAGGTGTTTCTCCATGCAAACCAAAATGAACTATTCCTTTCTCAAAATGGTATGATTAACACTAAGTCAATTCCAAGTTAACTCTAATCATCTCTAAATCTTGAATTCTTAATTAGATAAAATAACAATTATATTATTAGTTTCAAATTATGTATGTTTGTTGACCTTGATAAATATCCATACATCAAACAGTGTATAATTTATAAATATATCAATTAGTTTTAATCAAAACTAGGTCATTAACTATAGTGATAAGTATTTTAAACATAAAAACCATTACCAATGCATAATAACATTGACTTCACTAAAATCCATTGAAATCATATTATTTCATATGAGATTGTTGATATAAAATATTACTATTAAAAGACCATCAACTACAACAAGTCTTTCAAACATTATATATATTCCAATGTTAATTAAACTAATACAACCTTCAATAGAAATCATAAACACATTGTTTAACACTATAACTTCGCCTAGTCATGCAACAATATAATAATTGTCTAATTATATGAATAATTCAACCTTAATCAACACTAAGTTAAATATAATGATGTTTCCTTTTATTATTTAGAAATGAAATTACCTATATTGACTTTTTAAAGAATCAAGTGTATTTCTTAGGCATAAAGGATTATGATAATATTTAGTCAATAACGTTAATATCAAATTACCATGCCAACTAATGTCATCCATAAATGTTAACAAAGAACTTATGATCTATTAATGAATTAATAGAGGTTATTCAAATTATTATAAATGATAATATTAACCATCTAATTATAAATAATTACTTGAAAAACCAATCAAGTAAAGTATTAGAATCCTTCTAACAACTATAGTTATTAATACCAAATAAAAAACTATTTATAACACACTTAGCTATATCTGAAACAATCATAAGTCACTATAGACAACTATAGAATGAATCATACTTTAAATAAATAACATTAACAACCATTAATGTGATAACACAACCATATTAGTAAAATTAACAAGATCATCAAACATAAAATCAGATCACAACAAACATATATAATAGAAATCAAAACATACTACAACTATCTAACTAAAGAAATGAACATAAAGAATGTTAATCTATCGTGGTGTGTGTGTGGATTCCTATATTTTCCCTCTATCATCTCCCAATTCCTCCATCTACACTACCCTTATTTATTCTAATTTTTATGGAAAATATAGGTATGTTATATGGAGATAATGACAACCTATGGGTATTCCCACCCAACCATGAGTCCCCTATGATGAAGTATCAAGACTTCATTTACCTACCTAGGTTCTCATAGAAGTACAAGACAAGGGTGCAAGGGTGGTGCAACAGGTACATAAAAACCTTTGGGATTAAATGGTTCATCCCTGAGGAGATTTCCCAACATCTAGTGGGAATGTTAACCTTTGTTGTAATACAACATTTCTCTGTAGTGTGTCTAGCACTCAAGGATGGGCACCTGTCTAGATGGCTCAAGTTGCCTTACACATTTTATGACAAGTATTTCATGTTAGTGATAAGAATAATTCCTAATGTTTAATATATGGAAATCTTGGTTAAGACTATGGATCAAAATAGGAGTAGGTTGAGGTGCTAGTTTATGTGCCCCAAATCCAAGGCCACTAAAGATAAGGAGGATGAATCCAATAGGATGGATATTCATCCCCTTTAGATATAGATAATAAATGGGTGAATATTAAACCTCTAATATGAAATTAAGCCACACAATAAGGGTGGTGATGAAATAAAATATGATGATCGCCCCCTCCTAGTCAGTGATGAAGGGAATGTTACCGAAGATGTAGGAGAAGACCCTAAAAAATAAGCTAGGAGAGAAATTGGAAGAGATCATAGAGTGAATTTAGTTAAAAATTACCTTTGAGGAGAAGCTTACACCCCTAGATACTAATAAATGCATGACCTTTATGCTAGAAAGTGATTCCTCTAGTAATGATCATAATAAAAAGATTAAGGGACCCATTATGTTCCCTACTATAAATCTGGTATAGATGGATAAAGATGCAACCCTCATGCCTGTAATGAAGGAGGAGACTAAAGAAAAAAGAGAAGGGACATATATCCTATATATGGAGGAATAGGAAGAGGATCCAAGCACTAGAGATGTATAGGAATCCCTAAAAAGTAGTATGAATACCATGCTTTGGGAAGTAGAGGAGTCAGAAAGCCCCTCATCCAATTATGAACCCTCCACATCACCTCCATAAGATAAAAAAGAGAAGATAAGGGTTTGGAAGAAAATGGACTTGAGCAAGGAGGACATTAATAAGGCACTGACACTTGAGGATAAGTAGAGACTTTCTAAGGAATAGGAATTGGCCAAGTTAGAGAAAAAGGCCATGAAGGTTCCCATAAGCACATGACTAGTAGTTGAAATGGTTAATCAAGCACCAAGTGCCCCCAGTAGGAAGGTGTAATAAGTTTCACAAGAGGCACACCCAAGTAGTAAAAGGGTGCCTAAAGAAAAATAAGGTGATACTGGCACCTCAAAACTGCAAACATAGAGCATGGAGGAACCCCAATAACAATAAGGTGATGCTAGTTCCAAAGGAATTAACCTAGAGGTGAGTATTGAGAAACCTCAAGAAAAAGAAGTGGATGAGGGGGAGAATTATAAGGAAGAAACCCCCAAAGATGATTCCTTTGAGGAGAGTACTGAATAAAATGGTGGTGCCAATGAAGAAGAGGAAGTACAAATAGAGATTGCTATCATCAAAAAGGATGATAAAGAGTTGAGCATAAGGGACAAGGCACATAAGGGATGGGTGGATGAATAACTTCACATGTATGACATTATGCCCCCCAAGCCACCATAACTAGGATGCACAAATAAATCTCATTTATGTTCAATCACTATATGGATGAACCTCATTTTGAGGAAATTAGAGTGGCTACTTCAAGCTTGGACTAACCTGATGAAGGGTAGGAATCCCTCCTTATAAATCCTTGTACCATGAACCTAGTCTAATCTATGAATACATTGATAATAATTTCCAATGAAGTTTCATGCCAAAATATCATCAATTATGGTAGGGTTAAAAAATGGAAAAAGCTCCACAAAGAAGCCAAAGATGAAGCTTAGGCCACCAAATTCAATCTACATAAACTCTATGAGTGCATAAAGATAGATGAACCATATATTATAGTCATCATCGATACTTAGAACCTCTTAGAGGTTGAAAAAATATATTTTATTATGGAGTATATGATCCCAAGGTTAAAACCCAAGCTGATGCAAGAAGAAGAAAATCCCAACCCATCTAGTTTTGCATGATGTCCTAATGATGGTCTGATTCATTTAGACTTGTGTTATGAGAATTTTCTTAATAGTTAAAATCTAAAATGAATTTATAAGCATTTGTGTAACTTTATTTATGATCTTCTATGCTTGAAACATCATGAAAACCTATTGGTCTTCTTCATTTTGCAATCATAGACTTGTTTCAAGATCTATTTCTCAAAGATCAACAAAGCACACTTTAACCTTGATTAAAGTTTTTTAAAATATTTGTGAGAAATATGTGATATTATTCTTCATTATTTGGTTCCACTTGTTCCATCCAAAAATATAATTGACTAGGACTTTACTCATATCCTCATACCATGGACCCCTCTAAGCGAAGTTCTATATGTAAACCAAAACTTGGATAATAGATACTAAAACTAGATATTTATAGCATCTTAGTCTTGTAAATTTTATGAATATCAATTAGGGATCTATTATTCAATTATAGACCTACCTATAAATTAAAGGATCACATTCACCATCTCATTATGCTTCAATTATTATCTATGAGATTGATCCATATCAATCTAATGACCCATATCTCCTATAGTGCACATAAAGCTTAAAACTTGATAAACAACCTTCACTATTAGTTACAAATACATATCACATAAAGCAAAATTGATAAACATCCTTCACTATTAGTTATAGATCCATATCTATTTTATATCTTTCTGGACATTGTTGACCATAGAGAGACATTACCATCAATGGTAGTGTCTAGATCCTTATCTAGCATCTAGTAGCCAAAAGTCATCCAAAATGAAAATATTTTGAAACCTATGGTTGGACCTATTTGTTTTATTTAAACCTACCTTGAGATATTTTCAAAGTGTGTAGTATAAATACAATTGTAAGTCTTATCATTCTTCACCTATCAAGTACTAATAAAACACGTACTAAAACTAGATCAATAAACTACACAATCACTCTCTTATACCTTATTCATCAATATTTTCATATAAAAAATAGGAGTAGTCATATTCAAGGTCTGAAGCATTCAAAGAATATCCCATGAGTGATATTTTTCAAATTACAAGCTAGATCACTACATGCATATTCATTTAGTATATTTCACCCTTACACATAAACTTTCCATAAATAGGGAATAAATATGTAATTTTTAGGCACTACTTGGATTTTTAATTTTTTAGGTAGTTCCCATTAATAGAGGGATCTTTGGGGTAGCTCGACACCATGATCCCACTAGACCATTTTTTAGAATACTCATTTGGTGAAGGGTGAAGAGTTAGAGTTTGATCAATCAACAAAGAGTGATAACCTATATCCTAGATATGAATACCCTAGTAGAAAGGTGACAAAACTTAAAAAAATGAATTTTGTCACATATATATATCTATTCATTATTATATACTAGATAATTACATCACAGTCAAACACTACCATTGATGGTAGTGTCTATGGCCATATAAGGGTAATTTAGAAAATCTAACAACTAATCTAAAATATTGATCCTATATATTTTACATGTGTTTCTAGTCTAGATATATCTATACACAAGTAAACCAGATAATTAGAATTTTTTCTTATTTATTGTAATATATTTCAATAGTTTTACTTTACTATTTTTAGCAATCTTCATTGTATAAATTCATAATATTGCTTATCTAATTTTTTTATTAATTAGCTTGCTATATTATTTTATCACCCTTTTAATTTAACTATTTATATATTCTTAATCCTATACACTACACATCAAAATTTAAGGTCAAACATTTGATTGCATATAGGGTTAAACATTACTTATCTAACTTTGGTCTCAAAACCCTAGTTTGACCTAGTGTTTCTGGATTTACTTTTTTCTTGAATTCTGATTTTTTACTTCAAAATTTAATACTAAAATTTTATTTTCATAAAATTATTTTTAATATGGATACATCAATTAGCTACTTCATTATTCATTGTATAATGATATAATAGTTTGTTATGTTAAATTATTTAATGATATAATCAAAATAAATAACAAAATTAGGCAACACTAATAGAGTGTTTTAAAATAAGATAAAAATCTAATCTCTCTATAACTATTTCTATCATAATATAAATTTGGTTTCCTAATGCTAGTGTGCATTTTCCAACATTTTTTCCTTCCTAAATCCTATTTGAGTGACAACTACCATCCTACTTCCATTATTTTCCCACAACTTATATTGGATTATCTAGTCCATGCTCTCAATAATATAAGGGGTAAGGTGTCCCATCCTATTTTACATATCCTTCATCAAACCCCTACACTTCCAACATCCCCTCTAGATGGTGTGTGTATGCATATTCAATCTAAAGTACTTACAATTTGTGATTGTGAGGTCCTTAAATATCAAATAATCACTATGATCAAATCAATAAAACAGTTACAAAATAAAAATCAATATATGAATTCAAATATCACATCATGGGAAAATAATAACACATACATAGAATACAAAATATTCTAGCATTAATCATGTGTTTTCATGTTCATTTATAAATTTTATACCTAACAAGGTTTCATATCTGAATAAAGATATAAAATAGAATACATATAAAATAAGTGATTCAAATATTATACCAAAGGCTACTAAGATTCCAAGTGAAATCCTAAGAGAAATGCTTCGAAAGAAAGTGATCCAATTACCTCCTCTACATATTATAAGGATATCTAAATATTATTTTACATATCATATAATGCATGGGAATTATAATATTATTCTTTTGAATTAAAGAAAAAAATACAAAGTCTCAAAGATAGTGGTGATGCTATCATTGATACATCTATCAAAAAAACCAATCACATTATGAGAACATGTCATAAAACACAAGTACACAAAGAAAAAGTATGGGTACTAAAGGATAATTCAAAACAAATGGAATTGAAAATGCAAAACTTATCACAAGAACAAATTTAAAAAGGCATAATTAGATCAATAAAATATTCAATAGTCAAAACTAGAACAAGCTATGTTACAAAAGGATCAAATAGTCAAATCACAAACTACATCTTTTTTCTTTTTTTAAAGAAAAGATACATGAGTCTTATCTAATCCATAATGAGATGAAACATTTTGACAATGATGAACATACTTAATAAAAAAAAGTTTTTAATAAGGAAACTCTAATCTATGGTTTAGCAATTTTTTCATACAAAAAATGCTCAAAATGGTATATCACAAGTTTAAAAACAACCTAAGAAATTATATCTTTCCTATACTAATGATCAAAGTGATGATTATGAGTATAATAACATATAATATTAGTATGATCTTGATTATAATTATTTTTCAACACATGAATATGGTCCACATTAAATAGGGCCTCCATAAAGGCATCCCCTTGATGAAATTATTGGATTTTAGTAGCACTTTTACCTTATACATATATCCTTTTCTAATCATACTATTATGTTAAAAATTCAAACTTCCAAAAATTTGAAAAAAATATATCAAATATTCAATAAAATACAAAAACATTCAAATAATCTCAAAAATCCAAAAATATTTAACATTCCCAAATTATATTAGCTCATTGGCATCTATGTTTTTTATTTTTTGTCAGTACATGGCATATCATTTCATTCCCATATAAAAATATGTTTCACACATATTTGAGTGTGATATAGACAAACCCAAAAACATGATCTATTCAATTTCATATGTTATAACTTTTCTCTTCTCATATCATATAATATTTTGGGGTCATATACTTTACTTGATCATGATTAATATAGGCTACATATCCTTTATGATCATTTATACATTATCATGTTCGATCTTATATATTAACAATTACGCATGTCTATATCCATGTCATATCCTTAACAATGTACTTAAAATTCTATGACATATATTTTTTTTTTGATAACACATATATTCAAGGACTAGTATAATATGCTTATGTTAGTTTCTTATGTTTCATCTATTTGTCACTTCCATGAGTGTATTAATTTGCTTGTTATTATATTTATTATGGAACATTTGAATATGTTGATTTATTTTTGGATCCTTTGTCATTGTATTATGTTTGGACATTTAAATGTGTCATTATATGTGGATTTTACATTTAAATATTTCATCCTTTTTATTGTGTGACATTTGAACATTCCCCTTGTATGAGGTCTCCTTGGACCATTACTTTGTTTTATAATGAGTTCTCTAGTGTGTGTTTTAATTTTTTGTTGAGCTTGTACTATTAATATATAGAAATTTCCATGACCTATATCATACATATTTGTGACTTAATTTTATCACTTGTTATGATCCTAATTGATATATCTACTTTGACATGTTATACATTTATGATACATGATTCATACACATATTATATAGATACTTTATCCATTTGAGGTAACGTACCTCATATATTGTAGTTACCTCACCTCAAATTGGATACACATTAGTTATGGAAAGTCATAGAAGCATGACCTCCACATTTTTCATAGTTTTTAGATTTCAATAGGGGCATATCATAAAAACATGAGCTCCACACTTATACACCTTCATTTTTTTTAGATTTCAGTGGGGTCATGTCATAAGAACATGACCTCCAAACTTATACACTTACTATTTATATAATTTAGTGTGGGCATGTTAAAAATATATGACCTCCACACTTACATGATCTATAGTTTAGTTTCGTGATTTAGATATACACTTGGGTCAAAAACTTATACATTGCACCAATTTTGCATAGATTTGACACATAGTTTTTCATATTTAAGACACATAATCTAGATTAGACATATTATTGGTGCATATTACATGATATTTCATTGATAATTATAAAATTTATTAATTATGAAACTCACCAGGATTCTCTGATTACACAAAGATGTATTGTTATCAAGTTTTTTCTAATAAAATAGTTGGTTCATTTTATAGGTCAAAGTTATTAAATCATTAAACCTCACCATATTTATATATTAAAGTGATTAGATCATCCAATCTCACCAAATTTTTAGTATAACTTGATTAAATCACTCACTCTTACCAGATTATATATAATCACACTTGAATTGTGTGATTGAGATTTAATGATCTCAATGGTCGTGTTAGAACTCATCCTAGCATTGGATTGGGAGTATAGTACCTTCCAATATCCATCTTCAAATCTCTAGGGTTTAGTTATAAACCATTTTCAACTCCAAATCTTCATAAGTAATCGTATTTACCAAGCCAAATAATCAAGAGATAACATGGTTTCATTGACACACATGTGTACTCCTTCCTTCTTATCTTTATTTTCAATCATTTCAATTGTTTCACAATTCAGATCACATGCATTGATTTATATTGTAACATGTTCTTGGTTACAAATAATACACTAACAAAGTGCTCAAATTGGGCTCAATAAAAGGTAAGGTGTGTTGTAGACACCCAAGTATGCATTTATTTATTTTAACCCAGTAATATAATTATTATGCATCATTATATTAAATGAGGGGGAAATTTAGATACTAAAACTAAATATTTATAGTATCTCAATCTTGTATATTTGAAAAATATTAATTATGGCTCGAGCCTTAAGTTATAAACCTCCCTATTGCCTAAAGGTTTGAATTTTCCATCTCATTATGATTAAATGCTTATCTATTAGTCTGATCCATCTCATTATGATGAATTATGTCTCTTATACTAAACAAAAAGATTAAAACTTTATAAACATCCTTCATTATCAGTTATAGATCCATACCTATTTTCTATCCTTATGGATGCTACCAACCATAGAGGGACACCACTACAAATGATAGTGTCTAAATCCTTATATAATGTCCTATAGACAAAAGTAATCCAAATTAAAAATGTTTTGAAACCTATGGGTCAACCCATTTGTCTTATTAATCCAAACCATGAGATATTTTCAAAAGGTGTGGTATAAATACAAGTATAGGTCTTTAACCCATTTTTTAGAAAAATCATTCAAAGGGTTAAAAAGGGTGAAGATATAGGGTTTTATCAATTAATGAAGAGAAATAACCTATATCACATATCTAAGTACACCAAAAAAAGGTAATAAAAAACCTAGAATAATGAAGTTGGTCACATCTAGATCCAATGATTATTTTGTACTAGACACCTATGTCATAGTCAAATACTAGCATTAATGGTACTATATAAATCTAATGGTAGTGTTCAAGACCACATAAGTGCAATTTATATAATATGATTAGTGATCCAAAATACTAATCTTTCATATTTCACACCTATTTCTAATTTAGATCTGTTTATGCATAATATCTTTTAATAGTTGTGCTTTTTTATTTTTAATAATTTGTGTTGTATAAATTTTAGAATATTGATTATTAGAGTTTTCTATTAATTTTCCTATTATAGATTATTTTATCATCCTTGTGCTTGAAATATTTATATATTCTTAGCCCTATACAATATAAAAATTTAAGGTTAATCAATTCCCAACTTAAGGTTAATCAAAAGTATTAGAATCTAGTTATATAGGCAAACAAGCCTATAGGTGGTCATTAACCACCTACAGGTTTGTTTATGAACAAAATTTGAAAAAAAAAAATTAAAACTACACACTAAAATTTTATTTAAAACAATCAAACATATGTTATTAACAACACCATACATTAGGGGATCAAAATCAAGATGCAAAACTTTAAACATCATATCCATTTATAGTTTAATGCAAAATAATCATCCATGAAAACAATATTTTGAAGTAATTTCAACAACTAATAAGTTAGTCTAAAATTTACATATTGTAAAATAACCATGCCATGAATACTGAATTTTCAAAAGTGGTTTTAATAAATAATAAATAGATAAAGAATATTACAATATAAGGTAGTTCATAAAAATTATGGTTCCCAACCCAACTAAGGTAGATTTAAGATTCTCCACCATAATGACTTACAAATAAGTATTTAAAATACATATTTCCACTATAAAATGTTTTTTCAAACAAATAAATAATTGTTTATGAATACCACTTATGCAATGGTTTTAATGACCAAAATAGAGGCTCATAGATGGTTATTCAGCCACGTACAAGTGTGTATTTTTATTTTATGTATTTTTTTTAATCAAAGAATGATAAAAAAACACAACTTCAAGAAAATCCTTTTTTTTTTTCATTTTAACATTTTCTCAAAGATGCCATAAAACCAAGTGAAATCCAAATGAGTTTGCTTAATGTAATAAAAAGTGTGAATCATAACACCTACAATGTATATTTCCATGAAAACACCCTCATACAGTCAAATAATATAATAACAACTTAGTTTCAATGTAATAATCCATTATAAATATGTCATGAGAGATGATTTAATCATTTAATGAAAGAGACATTAAAAACACAAAGATCCACAAAGGTTATTTTTTAATTCCAAACCCTTACACAACCAAGTAGCCAAAAGAATAACTTCTATTTTTATTTTAAAATAAACCACCCACAAAATATTGCTACCTTATTTTAACATAACATTTACCTAATTTCCAAATTTAGCTAGGTTTTTTACTTGATGTGCTATGGCATATTAAGTTTGATTTCAAACCATGAATATTACATTATCCAATCAAATTATAAAGAAAATATAGAACTTGTATTTTTTGGAAAATAAAATAGAAGAAAATCCATTTATGAGTTAGATGCCATTTTTCTTCTTCATTCTCTTAAAAAAACCTCCTCATTCTTTTCCCATTTTTTCTTCTTATCCTTATTCCATTATATGTTTCAGCTTCCATGCCAAGATGTATACTAGAGTTTTAGTTTAAATCTCCAGATGTCATAAAAAATGTGAGCTACTTTCCTAAATATTAGGAAAATTAATTGCATTTTCATCCCACTAAGCCTCCTTTCCATCATTTTCTCCCAAAAAGTCACCTACAACATGCAAATTTCCATACTCTCCATAAAACTCATAGTCCAAAAAAATGTGTCCTCAACAAAAACATAAAATCCTAAAATATCATTCAAATGGTTGAACAAAACAACAAAATTCCAAGCAATCATTTTTTATTTCAAAACATAAAAAATCATTTCAACCTAAAACATAACTATATGTTTTAATAATTTCCCAATCAAATTCATAAAAGGGCATAATCCATGCAAACCATAACCTTATGATGTCACCAATATTTCCAATTGTGTTTGTGAAAATAAATATGTTTATATTGGTCTTTTGACCCCCAAACCCAAAAACAAAGTTTTTGTTATGCCAAGTGAGACCTATTTTATTTATTTATTTAATGCCTGATTTAAAACAAGAGTCTACAAAATTATTTAATTTATGTAAAAGATGTTAAAAATACTAAGAAATAGCAATCATAAAACCAATATACAGCTAAACAATACTTAAATTCATGAAGATTTTCAACATATCTATTTTCAAATGCAGCAAAGAATAATTTAATGCATATTGATAAAAAATATATTACTCAACATTTAATGTAAATAGAAATTTAATCTCAAGAAAAATGGTTTTAACAAGAATATTAAAGAGAAAAGAAGCATTACACATAATAACATTATAAATTCAATAATTACTCCATATAAATAAAGCTAGACACAAATAAATTAGTCATTCAAACCAAAAAAGTCTACATTATGTGTGTTATTCTGATTTATTATTCTCTCTGCATGTAACTACCTCCATCTACCACATCCTCCCTTATGATGCTCTTCCTATATGATATTTGGTGAGGGAAAATTCCCTGCATCAATCTCAAGTAGATAAAATTATAATTACTCATTACTTTATTTAAAACCTGAATTAAAAACATATATACACTAGTGTATACACCATATAGAAGAAAATACAAACATTATAACTCTTTATCATCAAACACATGGGTATGCACATAATTCAATGATGTGAAACATAAAATTTAAATATCATATGAAATATGTATACACATAATATTTTCAAAATTTATTAATTATTGGTGATTTCTCTCTTACAAGAACTCATTGAGTCTCAATATATTTAAGTGTATGGCCTAAGGGGTGAACTAAGAAAGGGGTGGGTATACCATTAGTGCTTCACAGGATTATTGTCCCTATACTACCACTTTCTATCTACACAACCATCTCTTAAAAACACTTCCCTAAGCTTTGCCTCCTCTTTTTTACCCTCCTCTAGTCATTTGTCACTTTCATTAGCCCCTCCCTAAGCCTAAAACCCTTTACAAAATTCTATGTTACATTGTCATCCCCATCAAACCTATACTCTAATTGATAAAAATCATTTAGGTTTTAGGTCATCCCCTGGATGACCTAAACCAAGACCTAATTTTTTTATTAATAATATTACAAAGTCAATTGGGCTAACCCTATCAAATAAAATTTTAGAAGGATTAGGGTTAGATTCAACTATATATACACATTCATTTAATCATTTATTAGAGATACAAAAAGAGTTAATTATTCATTTATATTTATTTACAATCTGATCCTCTACCATTTTACTTGAAGAGTTATCACTTAGGGTTTCTACTTATAGAAGAATCTTGTCTTATGAAAAATTCTTGGATGATTAGACCTTTCTTAGTGATCCATAAAAACCACAACAACCTCTTGAAAAAAAACCTTTGGCCAAGTGAGAGATTGTGTCTTGATGGGTTCATCTTCAAGATAAGTATCTCTAACTTTACTTCTCTATTTTAGTAGATAGAAGTAGCATAAGTAATGGCTTTTGAATATGTTTCTCTCTATATGCATTAGGGTCTTACCTATACATTGATTAATTATGATTCCTTTATGCATGTTTACTTTTATATTTACTAACCCCCATTTTTTCCACAAGCTTTGATGAGAACTAGATTAGAATTTACTTCACTTGTTATTTAATTTTGTGAATATGAAAACATAAGACCTAATTAGGGTTATTTCATGGTTTTACTTAAATGGAGGATTTGGAACCCT
Organism: Torreya grandis; assembly: GCA_037957365.1. Taxonomy (NCBI): domain Eukaryota; kingdom Viridiplantae; phylum Streptophyta; class Pinopsida; order Cupressales; family Taxaceae; genus Torreya; species Torreya grandis. The sequence continues at coordinate 3,099,690 of JARHVA010001660.1, read as the reverse complement.
CCTTAATGATTTTATTGTGGTATGACATCCATTGGTTGGGTTTAGTAGACCCATATTGATCATAACCCCAAATATCTAATATATCAACAATCAAAAGTGTATGTTTTATCTTCTCTGGGCTAGGATTGATTAATAAATCAGTTACATTTCCCTTTGTATACATTCTGGTGAACCCAACATGAATCGAACCCTTGTAGTTTTCATTTCACACCATAATTTTGTCATCATATTATATTTTTATTATTGTATCAAACTAGTCAGTATAGTTCTAACTCTTTATGCATAGGTTTAACACATAGTCACTCCAAAATGGCTTTGTTCTATTTGTGCAGATCTTCACCAAATATAGGTTACTAGATCAAATAGTTTAGCATAGTATTATTCTTCAATTCCATATTCACATACATAATCTAACCATTTTAATCTATCTATTATTCTCTTCTATCAACATATAGGTATACAAACATAGTCAAACTAGTCAAATCTATTCATCATTTATTCTTCAGTATACATAATTTTAGAAACTTAGTCAAACAAGTTGAATCAGTTAGAATAATTTTAAAACAATAGTTGAACATCACAACATAAAAAAATTCAATCTAAAACATCTTCAAGCCCATAAAGGTTTCATCCTTTTTCTCTCTATCATTTCATTTCTTCTTTCAATACTATTTTTCACAAGTTTGAAGTCTAAAATTGTATCCCTATAGTAAATTGGGTCAACCTATTCAACACAATTTTTTAGTCTATTTTCCATCTTGAATACACATTCAACTTGTTCAACTATGTTCTTATAGATATTACTTCTACAAGATAGTAGCAACCTAGTCAACTCTGTTCTACACTATTTTCATAGTGTCACCTGAATCAACTATATACCATTCTTAATCAAGGGATTAAAATATATTTTCTATTAATTAATTCATCTTTCCTTTTTTAATTGTTTGCATGTTTATATTAACTCACATAGATTAAATAGGTGGTTTTTCAAGTTATCATATTAGTCACACTATATTTCTCTTTGGAACACACTTCTAAATCATTTTACATTCATAAATCATCAAAAATTTATCTTCCTAAGGACTTCCTACTTGGATTTCATCACCAAGGGGGATGATAACTTGGTTTTTTATCCAAGTATAAATATTTGATTTATATTATATATTATCAAAGCACTTGACACCCTTATCACTACAAGATTGTTAAGGGATGGGGTAAGCCCCAATACCAAGCTAGTAACAACACTAATATAGATTCCTTTTAGCCTAAACATCCTAAAACCAACCTTAGATTAATTTTTAGTTCCTTATTTCAAAAAAATTCCCAATCAAATTAAAATTAAACTTCATTATAACTTAATAACACTTAGGATGACCAACTAGTTAGCATTTACTTTTCCTTTATTTCTTGTTATTTGATCATTGTATGTTATATTATAAAACTTGTATTGGCTAGTGTTAGTTTAAGGTTTTTGTTGTGTGTTCCAATTTGGTTAGTCACATTTATCCAATTTTTTATGTGCTTACTTTCATATTGATTAAAAATTATCTTGCAAAGTTTTCCCCTATTTCAAGACACTTGTTCTAGTTAGTACAGTATCTTACAAACTATTTATATTTTCTACTATAATACATAGTTGATTTATCTTATTATGTATCCTTATATTCCTATTTAATTCCCTATTTAATAGTACATAGTTGACTTCCACAACTATGTATTCTTATCTTTTTGTTCTATTTTATAAAACTTTATCAACCCGATCGACTTTGTACTTGTTGGCTGACTATGTTCTCTATCCAATCAACTCTATCCTTGTTATCACCTCTTGTTTCATAATCTTAAATTATTTCATAAATAATCATGAAATCCCCTATCATAATCTTCTTAAATAACTTGAATCTATTTATACAGTATATGGGGTGTTCTTTTTTTCCTCTCTTTACCTCCTAAGAGGATCCTCACTATTGGATTACTTATTCTCCTCCCACATCTTTAGATTGCAACATGATTAAAATCACTCCATAAAATGATATTTGTGGATTAGATCCTTTTAATACCTATCAAAACAATTCCCATCTTCAAACATCTCACCATAATGTGGGGGCAATTGATGCAAGTCTATCCAATAACCCCATAGGGAATCCACCACCTAACAACCCTCCCCCTAATACTAATTTGGGGAGTCCTCCTACAAACACCAATTAAAAATTTTGATAACACTCAAATTATTTCAAAAATAATGTATCAAATGAACATAATGTGAACATATAACACCTCCCAAATGATACAACTACAACATCATTTGATCAACATGGCTAATCAACCTCCCATTCTTCTCTCTCAAAACAATTAAAATTTTATTCCTACCCTCTTAGATATGCCATGAGAAATGTCATTCCCTAACCTATCATGCATAATAATATGCTTCAATGCATCCAAAATGAGCCTTTATCCCCTTTCATTATTTATATTGATATTGGTAACATATCTCCAACTATTAAGCATGATGAGGCTAAATACTAGGCATCTTTTCTTAAGGATTTTGTCAATATTTATAAGGAGTGGATCCTAAATAATAATTTTTACACAACTAAAATATTAGTTAAAAATTTCATCGATTATGTATTAGAATGGTTTCCTAACATTCTATATGGAAACTAGAGGAAATATTTTCAACACAATAATCTTCTTGAGAATTGCCTTGACCATTTCATTAATGTTAAGCAATATCCTACCAAATCATATCATGATTTTAATAAATTATGGAAATTTATAGCTCACAATTATAATCATAACAGGACTAATGATAATTTATTTAAACACTTTATAACAACATTAACTCTTGTACTTCAATATAAGGTTTAGACTTTCACTCCTCAAATGCTAAATGTATCTCTTGACTAAGATAAGTATTAAGACTTTTTAATGAAATAGTTTGAACATAATAATAAACTAATTAGAGCATATTTTAAACATTAAACTAATTTTATAACTAAAAATCCTCCTCAACCCAAACCAGGAGTTACCAAAGTTGATAATCCCCAAACTCCTTACACACCATTAACTATTAGAGGTACAATCACTTAAGAGGGGGGAAAATCAATGAGCCCAAATATTTTCATTAAAATTTAAGCCATTTAAAACTATCAAACAATCAAAATATATCAACTTTATCAAGAAACATTAACAAGAGAGCTCATTCATTCAATGCATACACAAGATCAAACACATAACACATAGTTCCTATGGGAAACCCTCATGGGGAATAAAACCCACTCTAAAGTATAAAACACATGGACTAGTATCATATAATAAATTTAAAAAAATATACTAATAAACTCCTTTAGACCATAAAACCTTGATCATATCCTTTTGACCAAAGGTATTTAGTGAAACACGTGTTTCACAAGGAGTAACTGATCCTAAGGAAGGTCAAGTCCTTTAGACCCTCCTTTTAACACCTCCACCTTAGAATTGATGTTTTAAAAACCTAATGATGGATATCTACTTTTTAACCCCTAAAAAAATTCTCTCTATCTCATACAAGCCTCTCACATAGGCATGCCACTATTTCTCTGCTTCTTCACTCAGATTATCCTCATATGCACACTTAGACCTCTTTGCATATCTTCAAATTGTAAGATTAATTTTATGACATCATAAATATTACATATAGGTAATACACACAATAATAAATATGATCTTCTTATCAACTCATCCAGCTATGCACTCAACCTCTCCTTCTCTCCATAACTCTCACATCCACCTTGCACAAGTCTCTCTCACAAGTCTTCTCAAAATATAGAAATCATCTTTGATTTAAATATATATAGAGATATCATGAATTATCAACATATTTGTTTGAAAATACATGAATTCACCCTTAATGCATCTTAAATAGGTCAACTTAAGCACAATCCACTTTCAAATAGGCCTAAGTCACTTATAGGTCTTATGGAGACCCATTCAACTCTTTAACACTTCTCTGAGCAAACTAAACATAGGAACACTTTATAAATGCATGGACCCTTTAAACATGAACTATAAGTCCTCCTTAAGTTCCAACAACCATCAAAGTACCCTATTTCTTAAGCATAATTTTCTCAAACAACTCTCTATATACATAGACATTTGAGAGAACACACAGTCACCTTCTAAGCCTTTATTCATACTACATATGATTGTTCAATCCTTTATAATTCACACATATCATTCTTATGGAGTATAAAACACTCCCAAATAGGTAATTCATCAAGAGATATCAAAAAAACATCAGAACAAACTCAATTAACATTTTTGGGTTACTTGCAACCATAATCAAACACAAATTCAACTTTGGAGCTCAATATATTTTTATATACATATATTCAAACCTTAAAATTTATATTTCCACATGCACTTTGGATTCCTCTACCACTTTGCTTTTTATATCATGAGCAAATTTATCTAGGATCAAAATATATGGTCCAAAAACCATAGATTGGTTTTTCCCTTTGTTAAATTCAAATATTTAAATGTAAATGGTCATATTTAAACATCTAAAAATTGACCTCTTATCATGTAATATATGAACTTGGACTCAACATGCACTATCAATTTATAAAAATTAGTTAGGTCTTTATTTTATAACACTCACCATTTGATCTTGCTTAGAACCCCTATGATCATGACATTTTTCACCCTCACGTGCCTTCTAAGCACTTTAACTACTAAACATCATGCACTTCTTACCATCTCACTAAACATGCATTGTTAGATCAAAAATATTTGATTTCCCATGAATCATTGATCCTTAAAAGAAGATCGATATTTAACTCTACATAGAATTAAACATTTAAAAACTTGGTACCATCTCACTACTTGTTGACATCTTGGAGTAACATTCTCCATCAATGATGTTTAAACTTTACCTTGGGGAAAATTGATAATGGGAACCATTACAATATATCTGAGAAACCAGACTTTGAACCTTAATAACTTTTACCTGACTCACTCACATATTTTCAAATTTAGACCATATGATCTCCTCACATAAGAGAATCCAACCATGTGTAAAAATTCTCTTGAAGCCTTCACATATGAGAGATATAATGCAATTAATCTACTCACTCATATTTTTCTACCATAAAGATAATAATGTCAAGAATTGCCTGGAAGGCTAAATTTGTACATGCATATCTTTTGACATGCTTCAACACATGATCTAAAATTTAGCACAAATTAAATAAGATCGAAACTAAATAAACCCATTTGATTGTTTTATTCTTAAACATCTAGACATATGATATATTCCATCACCAAATTGCTTACTTAGCTCTTTCTTACCTCATGAAAATTTGGCTAAGTATGGGAAAATAATGTTAAACTACCTAGTATCCCAACTTTAAACCTGTATATTTTTTGCCACACTTAGGCACATGACCTAAGATTTATCACATAATAACGAGGCACAATATTAAACAAAATAATGTAACCATTTCCTCCTAAAACCTCTATGTGTATGAATTCTGACATCATCAACATGCTTACTTGACTCTATTTCAACATAGAAAACACTATCAAAATGTTTGAGAGCCCAAAATTTCACCCACATATCTTTGACAAAATATAGGTTCATGACCTAATATTTAGTTAATATAAATTAGGGATTAATGTGATCAAAACCATATGACCAACTCCCCTTGACTCATCCACACATGGCAATGGTGATGTCAGCAAATTACCTACTCAGATTTTCTACCACTAAACCTAAAATGTCTAAATGAAAAAAATGATCAACCAAATGAAATAAATTATGAAAAAAAGCACTCAAAACATATAAAACCTCTTATATTACCATTTTCATATACTCAATAATCCATACTCATCCCTGAATATCTCTAGCCATGCTAAAACTGAAGATCAACCAAGAAAACTTCAAGCACACTAGGACAAGAACATTGCACACTTTGTCATTTGTCACTTAGGCTATCAAATCACTTCATCCACTCACTAAGACACCTTCATGACATAACCATGACATAATTTAAAACTCTCCAATAATCTCTCCCTTTGTCATTGATATCAACAAACATCATTCAGCTCACTTTCTTTCTCTTGAAGCACTCTCATAATAGGAACTTTTCCCCCATTTGACACAATGAAAAAGTGGGAAAAAAATGATTTTAAGGACCTAAAAATACAATCGATAAGAAAGGACCACCTTATAAAGCTGATAAAAACTCCCTCTTACCTTGATCCTACCTCTTCTTGGCTTGAAAACTTTCTCTTGGTACATACCAATACTCCCTTCATTCAATCACTACAACTAATGAAGAAATAAACAGAATTATGAATATGTTTGATCAAGTCATCATAAAAAAATTATCTAAATATAATCTATATTATATATCACCAAATATTCAATATGACTGAATCATCTCACATATGCTTCCCCTCACATCATATAAAATCTTCTCAAGCCATTCAAGCTATCTAAGTTAGCTCCACCTAACTCTGTGCATACCAACTTGTACTTAAATACCATGAAATATAATCTAATGTAAATTTTAAATAAACATATGATAGTGAATCCCACTAATATCTATAATCCATTGCACCTCTTCAGCATTTTTAGATCTCCAAACACCATGAAGAACCACAACATAGGCTTACTAGCCTTCTTTCTTAAACCACCTCAAGGAACACCAATAAAACCTCATGCCACTCATTAGAAAAATATGCTAAAAAATAACCTATGAATTATTATTAAAAATCACATACCTTTCCCTTTTATATAAACTTAACAAAAAGCACATCTTCAAGACTAGGCATGTCTAGACTCCTTATAGCCCTACCTAGAACTTGAAGAGCCCAAAAATTTCAATATACGCATCTTTAAGACCTGAAAATTCATATCTAGAGAACTCTCATATTACCCTTTAAATAAATTTTTTTTAAACACCTATCTCAACCTTTGAAACACACTTCCTTTAGAAACCAACTTACCAATTAGGCTTCCAACTTGACAAAAACTGAATAACTTGAGAACCACAAACCTTAAAATATATATGAATATTGATTTTATAACCCATTTTTCCCATTAAACTTATTAATAATCCTCATACCTCAACTCATAAGGTAGACCACTTTTCTAGCATAGCCCAAAACCCTAGAAGCTCAAAACAACCAAAGTCAACAAAACCTCATTTTGGTCAAATTGCATCTCTAAAATTTCTTGTATAGCTAGAGACAACCATTAAAAAATTTTGGACCAAGATTTGAGTTTATACATCTTTGGGAACCCATACATCCTATAACTCATTTTAGGACTTGTATACTCTTAAGCATAAATTACGAAACTCGAGAGCAAACAAAAATCTCCAATTTTACTTCATCATACCTTCAAACCACAAAAACACCTAAAACACATCACAAAGAAGTATATAGACCTTTATAAGCACCAAAATCTTCTTGAAATTCCATTAATATCATAAATCCACCTAAAACCATCTATTCTAATCCTGTACTACAACTCCTTCACAAACCTCTAGAACAAACTCATGAACTTGTTGCTCCCCCTTACCCAATGACCTTCTAAGATCAACACAAGCCTCTCTATATATTGGCATTATGATCTTGAGCATACAAAATTTCTTATCCATAATAAAGATGTTTCCTAAGAAGCATAAGCAGAGACACCCTATTTCACAATGTCTTAGAACAATGTGAAACCAGGAGTTGCCCACAACTCCTCATATTCCTTCTCCTCCTTGGTAATTCAATGATTATAATTATTATTCTTATTCTTAGTCTTGATATAAGTAAAATGCTCATCCAATAAAACATTTTCATTCTTTTCTATGAATGGATTGATAATACATGGAGACAAATAGATTCAGACATACCTTTTCATCTATATAATCTTCCTTATAGCTTGGAACCTCATCACTAAGTACTAAAAATTGATGTTTTCTACATGAATCTTATTCAAAAATAGAAGAATGTTCAATTGGATCCATAATCACTTCATAACTAGCCTCAACCAACACCTTGGTCTTCTCCTTGAGCTTGGTCTATTATTCTCAACATGAGCAAATAATGAGAGCCATTGGCACTATTCACATTCTATGGTATTCTCCACCATAACAAATATATTACTTGGACCTGTAGTCTCATCATGACTCATACTTACCACCTTTGGCTTCCATGAGTTGAGTTGCCTTCTTTTTTTTAATCTAAGAACTTGATTGAACCTATTCTAACTTGAAGGCCTTTGCTTATAGAATCTAACAATATGACCTCTCTTTTGGTAGTTGAAGCACATCATACCTTTTGAAAGAAGCTCATTTTGTCTCACCAGATTTGCATAAAATCTTTCAGTGTGTCCTAGTTCATAACAACTATAGTAATCAATATCTCTTGAAGGAAACACTTAGCTTACCTTAAATGGAATTTTTTTTGCAAAGTGTCCCACATCATGATAGTTGAAACACTTAAATTTTATCACACATTTTGAATGATGACCCCCATCATATTTTCATGTAAATTCATTTTTAATAGGTCTTCTACATTCTCTATCTCTATGGCCAAATTGATTATAAGTATAGCAGTAACCATTTAAATTTGCATACCTCATGGCATTTGGTTATTTGATCTGATTTGTCTTCATTTTGTGAGCACCTTCATTCCTTGTCTAATGATTTTTATTAAAAGTCTGATCCACCTTACTCTCATTGAAATTCATGTCAACTTTAGAATTAAATTTAGGTTCTTCATTGAAACCCAACCCAAATATGTCACTAGCTAACTTTTAACTCTTTAGGAGATCATCCAAATCATTATAAGTTTTATCAAACTTGACCAATGATTTAAACTTACTTGAAAATTTCTCTAACTTAGATCTCAATAACTCATTTTCAATTACATACCTTGAACATTCATCTTATTTAGCTTTCAAGCTTGTAGATAAGATTTTCAATTGATAACTGAGATGCTTGACCATATCTTCATGTTCCTTGGCATCTTAATCCATTATTTCCTTAAATAGAATAAATTTATTCTCAAAGTATTTGAGTTTAGATTTCATCTTCTTATTGATCTTCTTCTTAATCTTTAGTTCTTCATGAGCATTTGTCAAAGTAGTCTCATAATCTACCTCATCTTCATCATCATCTAAATCATACCAAGTAGACTCCTTTTGATGTGATAAACTACCTTTCAAAACCATGAACACATATTTATCTTCTTTAGGACCATCATCTTCATGATCATACTCTGAGTCACTAACTTTACTCTCATTAGATGAGCTACAATATTCTTTGGTGTAGAGACTCTTCTTGTCCTTGAAGTAATTTTTATTGTCAAACCTTCTAAATCATTTTTTCTTTTATCAGACATGAATGATCTATTACCATCATCATGATATTTATCATGCTCTTCATCATCATCATTATACTTATGATGGCATTTATTATCAAAATTTCCTATCTCACTACAATTGAATCATTTGAGGGGTAGTTTACCTTGATACTTGCTTGAACCTATTCTCAATTTCCTTGAAATCAAAGTAATTAGTTCATCCTCATCTATATCAAAAAATTTATCCTCTTTTAGTTTCGTACCTTGGAATTTCTTCTTTGTATTCATTTCAATTTTGAAAGTTTCTTCCTTCTTTGGTGTTATATCATCACTCTTCCTCATCTCATAGGTAGTAAGGATGCCACGTAGTTCATCCAACTTCAACTGAGTAAGATCATGAGTTTCTTCTACACCAGATACTTTAGTATCAAACTTGAGGGATAGGGACCTTAATACCTTTTGAAATATAATAGCTTCTTCAAGCTTCTCTCTAAGACCTTTAATGATGTTCACAATCTCATCAACTCTCTACAAAAATAATTCCACAAAATCTTCTTCATTCATATTGAGACTTTCAAATTTCCTTCTATGAGTCTACAACTTAACAAGCTTAACCTTTGAATCTCCTTCATAAATGATCTTAATTTTGTTCCATATCTCTTTAGTAGATTTAAAATAGATTACCTCGGTGTATTCTAGCTCTAAAAGACCACAAGTAATAGCATTCATTGCCTTGGAATTATTTTCAAACTACTTCTTTTTAGTAGCACTAGATGGATGAATAGTATGAGAAACATAGCCATCCATAAAATATTGGCATACATCAAACCCTAGGTACTTAATGTATGCCCTCATCTTGGCACTCCAAAATGCATAATTGGATCCATTAAACATTGGTGCTTTCTTAGTAGATAAACCTCCTTGATGACTACCCATATTGTACCTTGGATCACCTTCAAGTTGTCAAGCCTTTACCAAAGGACCTACTCTAATACCAATTATTAGAGGTATAATCACTAAGATGGAGGGGGTGAATCAATGAGCCTATATATTTAAATTATAATTTCATCCCTTTCAAACTATTAAAAAATCAACATATATCAACTTGATCAAGCAACAATAAAAAGAGAGATCATTCATTCAATTCATACACAAGATCAAACACATAATAAATAGTTCTTGTGAGAAACCCTCATGGGAAATAAAACCCACTCTCAAGCCTGCAACACATGGAAAACTATCCTATAATAAATTATAAGTAATATATTGATCAACTCTTTTAGACCATCAAACCTTGATCAAATCCTCTTGACCAAAGGTATTTAGTGAAACACCTATTTCATAAGGAAAAACTACCCCTAAGGAAGATCAAGTCCTTTAGACCCTCCTTTGAACACCTCCACCTTAAAACTAATGTCTTCAACACCTAATGATGGATATTTGTTTTCTAACCCCTAAACAAACTCTCTCTCTATCTCATAAAGGCCTCTCACATAGGCATGCCACAATCTCTCTCATTTTTCACTCAAACTATCCTCATATACACACTCATACCTCCTTACATATCTTAAAAATGCAAGACCAATTTTTTGACATAAAACATATGACCTATAGGTTATACAAATAATCATTAATCTTCTCTACTTATCAAATCATCCAACTTGGCACTCTACCTCTTCTTCACTCCATAATTCTCACATCTACCTTGCACAAGCCTCTCACACAAGTCTTCTCAAAATATTGAAATCATCATCTTTGATTTCAATATATATAGAAATATCATGAATTATCAACATCTTGGTTAGCCATAATACATGCCTTCACCCTTAAGAAATATTACATAATTCAAACTTAAGCACAATCCACTTTCAAATAGGCCTAAGTCACTTTTAGGTCCTATGGAGACCCATTCAGCTCTTTGACACTTCTCCAAGTAAAATAAAAAACATGAACACTTTAAAAATTCATGGACCCATTTAATATGATATATATTTCCTCGTTAAGTGCTAGTAACCATCACAATACCCTCTTTCTTAATAATTATTTTCTCAAACAACTCTCTGTACACATAGTCATTATGAGCGAACACACAGTCACTTTCAAAGCCTTTGTTCATACTACATACAATTTGTCAATCCATAATAATGCACAAAAAACATCCTTATGGAGTTTTAAATATTCCCAAGTATCTAATTCATCAAGAGATATCAAAACAACACAACATTAGAATGATCTTAATTACCCTTCTCGAGTTACTTGTAGAACATAATCAAACACACATTCAACTTTGAAGCTTAATATCTTTGTCTATACATATATTCATACCTTCATATTTATATTTTTAGATGTGCCTTAGAGTCCTCTACCACTTTTATTTTTACACTATGAGAAAATTCTTCTTTCATCAAATGATATGGTCGAAAAACCATAGACTAATTTTTCCCTTTGTTAAATTCATATATTTAAATGTAAACAGTCACCGTTAAACATCTAGTAGTTGACCTCTTCTCATGCAATCTATAAAATTTGACTCAACACACACCAATAATTTCTATGGATAAGTTAGGTCTTTATCTTAAAAAACTCACCATTTGATCTTACTCAGAACCCTCATGATGATGACACTTGGCACCCTCACATTCCTTCTATTCACTTTAACTATTAAACATCATGCACTTCTTACCATCTTGCTCAACATGCACTATTAGATCAAAACTATATAATCACCCATGAATCATTGATCCATGTAAGAAGATAAATCTTTAACTCTACACAACATTAAATATTTGAACACTTGACATCATCTTTCTACTTTCTAACATCTTGGAATAACATGCTCCATCGATTATGTTTGAACTTTACCTTATGCAAAATTGACTATGGGAACCATTGCAATCTATCTAAGAAACCAACTTTAAACCTCAATAACTTTTACCTTGCTCACTCACATGTTATAAAATTTAGATCATATGATCTCTTCACATAGGAGAATACAACCATGTGTCAAACTAATTTTAAATCCTTTGCAAGTGCAATATATAATTCCATTAATCTACTCACTCAATTTTTCTACCATAGAGACAACAATGTCAAGAATTTCTTGGGAGTCCAACTTTTCACAAGCTTATATTTTGACATGATTTAACTCATGATATGAAATTAAAGATAAATCAACTAAGATCAAAACTAAACAAACCCATATGATCATATTTTTCTAAAATATCCACATGTGTGATATATTCCATCACCAAACTACTTGCTCAGCTCTTTCTTGCCTCATACAAATTTGGCTATGGGAAAATAATGTCAAACTACTTAGGATCCCAAATTTACACTTTCATATATTTTTTCATGCTTAGGTGAATGTTCTAAGATTTATCTCATAAGAACTAGGCATAATATTAAACAAACCCATGTGACCATTTCCTCTAAAAACTTCCATGCATGTGAGTATTTACATCATCAACATGTTTATTTAGCTCTATTTGAACATAAAAAACACTATGAAAATTCTTGAGAGTCCAAAATTGTACCCATATATCATTGACTATGTTTAGAATCATGACCTAAGATTTATCACATAACACCTATGGACTAATGTGATCACAACCATTTTACCAAACCCCCCTGGATCATCCACATGTGGTAATGGTGATGTCAGTAAACTACCTACTCATATTTTTTGGCACTAGACCCAAAATGTCTAGATGAAAACAATGATCAACTAGATTAAATCCACTAATGCATCCAATCACTCAAATCATAGAAAAATTACAAGCCGTGATTCCTTCAATCATGAAGCCATGATTCAAATCCATCATTATTATTACATTAATGCTTATAAAAAATTACAAGCTCCAAAAACTTCTTCTTATAACAACCAAAATTATTTTTACACATCTAATGCTTAACAATCCATTAATGATGTTTTTGAAATTGATGCTGACTATGACCAATATTACACTGATTCCCAATATGTAAATGTAGCTAAGGTAAATTATCAATGTAAACTAGTTCACAAAGATCTTGTCACCAAACCTAAGAAATCATATTTAGAAGAGAAACTCCTCAAAGATACTATGACTAATCACATAGCTTTAAAAACCAATGAGGAACCATCTCCTCTGTATGAAACCCCAACTACTTCTCTTCCTCCTAAACCTATTTTGCTTTCTCAGCCTTGTGTTGGTTCTTCTTCCAAAATCCATTGGAATTTCTTAGAAAAACTCAACTCCATACCTTGAAAATTACTTCTTATGGACTTAGTTCATACATCTCCTTATCATCACAAGTTCCTAATGCAACAACTTCAAGTATTTAAAGAGCCATATTCTTTATAATATAAATTGTATTCTCATGAGCCTCAACCAACCAAAGTGCATACCATTGAATCCATCTATCCTTCTTTGAAACCCTCCATATATTTACTCAAAGAAGACATGATCACTAATGAGATCCTATTTTGAGTCAATGATCCACCCCTCTTTATTAAAATATCCATTAAAACCACCCTCATTTTCAAATTATTAGTAGGCAAATGGTATGGTATTAATGTGACATCTCTATGGCTCATCTAACAACTTGGTTATAATAAAGATCATTTTAAACAAACTCGTTTGACATGTCATGGATTTGATGAAACTAATCAAAATCCACTTAGTTGTATTTGGATCCCTCTTATAATTGGACCTATGACTATATGAACAAATATTATGGTCTTCAATTTACCCTTATCTTAAAACATACTCCTCGGATGCCCATGGACTCATAGAATGAAGGTTATCACCTCTTTTGACAGCGAATGTATCAAGTTCCTTAATAATAGAAAAACATATAAATATGAGGCCAATCCTAATCCATGGAGTATTTATATTCCAAATACCAAATCTCAATATCCAATTCCCACCATTCCAAAGATTAATAGTGATCCTTTACCTGAATTCATCAACATGAATCCTTATATACATGTCACTCTTGTTGATTCTAATGATAATAAGCCCAATGACCTATATAATACCTACAACACTACCAAAATACCTCCACACATTTTGAAGTGGATACCTCCCTATTTATTTCCTCATGATCATACCATCCATCTCATCAATTATATCACTAATTTCCCACCTCCATACAATGCTCATGAAGTATCTTACATAGAAGATGACTTCATGTACAATGTTTATGAATTGGATAAATTATTCCAAGATCCTTTAATCATATTTCCATATATATATATAGTGATTTATGCATCTCAACTTCTTAAGTTCCTCCTGAATCACAATCATGTATAATTTATACAAATTATGATGATAATTACATTAGGGCCCAAGCTTAATCATGAAACTTGGATGTTTAACATTATAAGAAAACTCTATCTCAAATACATGATTTTAATTGTGATGTTTATAAAATTTTTATAGATTTAAAGTTAGTACCTAAAGGTCATGTACCTCCTACTAAATATCCACAACTGATACCCCTTGGGTGGTGGAACAAATCTTACCCTTCAAACCTCCAAAACTTCTAGCCTCTTCTATACCTCCTACTGAACTAGTCATTATTTTCGATCCTCTCCCCATAAATAATACTAATAATAAACCAATCACATTAGATAAAACTTATTATCCTTTTCCACCTAATACTAATATTACACTTGATTTTAAGACCATAGATATATGCCAAGTGCATTTTGAATATGACCACCATGGTTATAAAAAATTTGATCTCGAAGTGGATGTGGATAATTATGGTCCTATTCCCACTTTTCATAGTGATAAATCTATTCTTGAATTACACCATGCCCAATAATATCAACTCCCTTGAAAACATCATAAAATTTGGAATTTTAGGCAAAACCCCCCTCATTTCATTAACTTCATCCCTAACATTGATCCTAAATAAAATCCCATTTCTTCTCTACCTAATGTGCCATATCATTTCTAAGATGGAAATTCTATGATTATTGAGGAAAATACAATAATTTAATATGGTACACCATCATGTTCTCAAAAAATCATAGTATCTAGAAGACTTGCACCAAATAAACATGATAACTTTAGTTTATTCTTTGATAATCATGATTATTTCACCTAGTCTTATGAGGATATACCTATCATTGATCTTAGATTCATGGTGCACAACATCATTACCTATCCTGATTCCAAACCTATGTAATAGAAATAATGGAAATTTCCACTAGAACTTTCCATTTTATGTCATAAATAAATAATTAAAATTCTTTATTCTAAATTTGTCAAGATTATGGACTATATAGAATGGGTCTCAAACATTATCCCTGTTTTAAAAAAAAGCCACCATGGTCATTCACATTTGCATCAATTTTTGTAACCTCAACCTTGATTGTCCTAAGGACAACTTCCTTTTACCTTCCATAGATGCCTTTGTCAATTATACTATTGGATATGAAATTTTATCCATTATGGATGATTTTTTGGGTTATAATAAAATTTAAATTACCCTCAAAGATCAACATAAGACAACTTTCACCACAAAATGGGGAACCTATTGTTACATTAAAATTCCCTTCAACCTCAAAAATGTTGAAGCTACCTATCAGTGGGCTATGACCCACATTTTTCATGACATCATCCATAAGATTGTCGAAACTTATGTGGATGATCTCATTACCAAGTCTAAAATCCACAAAACTCATCTTTATAATCTTACTATCCTCTTTGATCATCCCATAAAATATAAAGTTGACTAAATCCATGCAAATGTGTCTTTGGCATTACATATAGAAAATTTCTAGGTTTATTAGTCTCTTTTCATGATACTGATGTCGATACCACCAAGATCAACACTATTGTAAACATGTGTATTCCTCATTTCATTCCATATATTTACACTGACCTTGGTAAGCTTGGGGAAATAAGATGATTTGTCCCCAAAATGGTTTAGCATATCTATTCTATTAATTCTCTTCTCAGGAAAGGTAATACTCTATAATGGAATTATACTTGTTAGAAAGCATTTGACAATATGAAATAATATTTGATTCATCCACCCACCCTTCTCCCACCTTCTAATGACCATCCTTTAATCTTATATACTTATTCCACTCTCATATAAATTGGGGTAATGATTGAAAAAAAAATATACTAGACATGAATATGCCATTTATTATATCTGTCAAGGCCTCGTCGATTATGAAAAACATTACACAAAAGTAGAACGTGATTGCCTTTATATATATACATATATATATATATATATATATATATATATATATACATATACATATACATATATATATATATATATATATATATATATATATATATATTGAAGCTAAAAATCTCTATCATTATATGATTTATCAAAAAACTTATGTTATCATTCATTTTGATCCACTCCATCACTTCTTATCTAAAGCCTTTCTTCATGGAGATATAATTGGAAAGAGGATGGTCATTCTAATGGAATTTGATCTATTCATTGTTATGCAAAAATTTGTCAAAGGACAAATCATTGCTGACCAACTCACAATAACTCCCATACTTTCTACCGACCACCTTCAAGATAGTCTCCCAGATAATAATATCCTATATATTAAAGGTATTTATCAAGCTATATATCTTAAATATTACTCCCATAATTTCATTTCTAATCTTCAAACATGTAATCTAGAAGAGTCCTCTATCCTTCCCGATACTATTAAATCTAAAGTATTCATCAAAGAAATACCTAAAATCAACACTAATTTACATTGAGATATTTAGAGCCTTCATTTTAATGGTGCCAAATGCCTTCAAGGAGATAGGCTAGGTTTTATCCTTACTAGTCCTTATCCCTTTGGCATTTATCTTTATATATGATGTTACTAATAAT